>CAWUFW010022777.1:0-88615 GCA_963921515.1 Calotriton arnoldi | reverse complement strand
CCCTCACCCCCCAACACAAACTCCACAGTACCCACCTGGTAGAATGCAATGCCCTCCATCCTAACACAAGATCCCACAAAGCACCACCACCCTGGGTTATGTTGTGTGAAGCACAGGGACACTCTTGGGACTCTTAGCCAAACAACTGCCAGGACAACACTCCCAGCCATCCTGTCAGCACAGCCAGCCCACCCCACAGGGAAGCAGAGTCAAAAGGAAGGAAGCATGGGCATGCTGGGAAGGGGGGTGGAGGCAATAGCATGATGGGAGTCGTAGTCACAGACATAGCTCACCCTCACAACTGTCCCATCAACACCACCCTGAACCATGCTCACATCACAGGGAGTGGAGAAGGACTCACAAGATGGCTGACACTGGCTACTGCTGTGGGGAGCACAAGGCCCTGCTGCCAACTGTGCACCAACAAACAGCAGGACACCACTGACTGACATCCTGAGAGACAACTTACACTCCCTGCAATGCAAGCACGTTCCATGGTGGGATAACTGACTGGCTGGGTGGGTGGGTGGGAAGGAGGTCTGGCTGTCAACCAAACACAATCAATGCAGACCATGTTCACACCCCAGAGAATACATAGAAATGCCCAAATAATGCAGGACAATGTGCCACACCAATATCAACCCCTGACTGTGACGACTTAGGACAATACAATGTACAGGCCCGCACCCCGAGGCACAGTCACAACTGTCAGGTGTGTCAACCACTGATGCCTGCAGAAACATGACATACATTGTTTGTGTCTCCCAAAAACAGGTGATGATAGGGACACAGCAGCAGACGCTGAGGAGTCCCAGTCCCAGGCTCAAGAGGATGCCGAGCTCACTGGCGTCGTACAGCCTCTGTCCTCCTCGGACGATGAACAACCTGGCACATCCGGTGCAAGTCAACATGCTGCACCAGCAGGACCACCAGCTGCAGCACCAGCAGGTCCACCAGCTGCACCCCCTGCACCCACCCCTCCAACGACTGTCACCACGAATACCATCCCTGCCGACATGGACGGAATAAGGAGCAACACCAGCGCAGTGACCCTGGACCAACCTGGGGCCATGGACACCACCACCACCACCAACCCCCAAGGTGGACCAGGGTCATCTGTGCGTGCAACTGCACACACTGCACATGTCAGCAGGGGTGGTGGGAGGGTGGGAGACAGAGGTCGCTGCTTGCAGACGTTGCTGGTGTGCATGAAGACCCACAACTGGTACGCATAGCTGATGCGTACCAGTCCAGCACCGGAGAGCTCAGCCAGGTAGTGGGGCTCCTCAGAGACATCAAACAGCAGCAGGCTGCCCATCATGCCCGCTTGGACTCCCACATGTCCCACGTGGAGTCACACATGTCACGTGTGGACTCCCACATGTCCCGCGTGGAGTCCAAGTGGGATGTACTACATGAGATGACGGCGGTGCACAGGGACATTTTACAATGCCTCCGCCAGATGAACAGCAACCAGTCCACACCTCCCTGTGTGCCAACAACATCTGGTACAGAACAAACTGCAACTGCCACAGGGAGGGAGGAGGACTCTGGCGGAGAGTCCCCTGCACCGCAGCAGCCTGCACTTGAGGGCCCCCCCAAGAAGAGGGGTCGTCCGAGGAGGGGAAAGTGAGAGGCTGATGGCCAAGCGCAACTCCCAGGAAGCCTGAACCTGTTCTGGATTTTCGCCTTTGTGCACAGACTGTTCACCCTGTTGGTGGCAACACTACTCCCACACATTGCATGGGGAGTACAAGTTGGAACAATGTGTCAGACAACTGTGGCCCCGATACTGGGGATCCTGTCTACCTGGACTTTCAATTCACCTAGGAACTTGGGATTGCAAGATTCATGTACAGCACAACCCATCCTATGCACTATTAACACAGATGTATCACAATAAACACACTAATACACCATACTTGCCTCTGTCGTGATTCCAACGTGGGTGCTGTTATGGGGATGATGAACTGCAAAATTACACTGTGTATGCGAACTGCAACAGCAAGGACAACACAGGCATGTGAGTACAGGCAACGTGACACATATGAGGGAGACACACCACCAGGGGTACACAACACATACACACCTAGGCCATCTGACTCATTGCCTACACTGATGTTGCCAGGGAAGACGGTGCAATGCACAGACACCACACCCATTCCCAGTTGTAGTCAAGTAGCCCACAGGTGCAGTAAGCAAATGGCAGTCAAATGTGTGACCACAGACAACGCACATCACTAAGTGAAGCACAGGTTTATTACACAGTAGCAACATGCCGTAACCACTACAGATGCAAGGTAACCCCACCTGGTAGCGGGCACACAGTCAACAACTGTAGACGGAAGGAAGTCCATGGGTGTGGCGCACATCACCTGTAGGGACACAACAGCTACCAGCCTGGATGTGCAATCACGTCGTCGGTGGACACAGTTGACCAAACGAATCTGAAAGTACCCTGTGAAGGACAGAAATGACACACAGTCAAAAGCAATGCAGTACAGGACAGATCAGCAAAACTCATGCACAATACATGTTACAAGATACCCACCCAGAACCAAGTTAGCATGTCAACACTGTTGGGGAGTACAGCCCACCTGTCACCACACATCGCAACACACATCCTGTCAAGTAGCCCATGGACACACTCCAACAGCACCAGAGCACCACCCACACATCATGCCAACTCACATCATTCACATGACACCTCAGGATACTCACATTCAGCTAAAGAAGTTGGTGATGAGCTGTGTGCGGACATCACCATCACCATCATCATCATCATCATCGTCACTGGCATCGTGGTCCAGGCCAGGATCCTCCACAGGTGGCGGATGTTGGTCATCGTCATCCTGGATGAGAGGCAACTCCTTCCGCACTGCCAGGTTGTGTAGCATGCAGCAGACGATGATAATCTTGCACACTTTCGCAGGGGCATATGGGAGGGACCCTCCGGTCTTGTCCAGGCAGCGGAAGCGGCTCTTCAGGAGACCAAAGGTCCGCTCAATCACTCTCCTGGTCCGACCATGTGCCTCATTGTAGCGCATCTGGGCAGGTGTCACAGGGTTCCTGAGGGGTGTCAGCAACCACGGCATGTTGGGGTATCCCGAGTCACCTACGGACAGACAAGTGCACATCAGCTGACTTGGAAAAGTGGGCGGAATACTACAGATCAGATCACACACAATGGCACAAAGTCAGTACACACCGACAAGCCAGGCACGCTGGTTCTGCATCTGTGCCATCAACCTGGGGATGCGACTACTCCTCATCACAAAGGCATCGTGTGCTGAACCAGGGAAACGGGCACACACGTGTGTGATGGTCATGTCTGCAAGACACACCACCAGTGCATTGACCGAGTGGTAGTGCTTGCGGTTCCTGTAGGCCTGCTCCTGGGCCTGTGGTGGTACCAAAGCCACATGTGTCCCATCAATGGAGCCAATGACATGCGGCATCCTCCCCAGGGCATAAAAGTCACTCTTCACGTCAGTGAGTCGTCGCAGTCTAGGGAAATAGATGTACCGGTTCAGGAAGAGCAACATTGCCGCCAAAACATCGCGGAGCACACGGCTGAACATGGTCTGTGACATCCCACCAGCAGACGCCACAGTATGTTGGAAGGTACCGGTGGCAAAGAAGTGTAGGGCTGCCATCACCTTCACCTTGGGGGTCAGCGCTGTAGGATACGGCCGGCCAGGCTGCAAATGTGGGGACAACTGCACTGCCAAATCCTCAATCAGCTGCCTGGTGAAGCGGTACCGTCGGATGCTGTCCCGTTCCACCATCGTTGCCAGGTCTGGGAATGGCCGATGGACAGCAGGAGCCCTGCAGTGCAGAGGAGAAGTAAGCAAGATCGTCAGTCACCCCACATATGCGGCATTGAACACACTCAAGATCCCAACATACATCATCATGAGGCACAACTACATGAAGTGTGCAGTACCGGAACGACATGTATGGTACATACATGGCCAACATCTGTCAACACGGTCCTACAGGTGGCATCAATTTGTCCCAGGTTGGCCCATTGGATATCATGATGCTGTGTCACAGTCACCCCCCACAGTGACATGTGAGGACAGATGTGCCCCAGGCACCACAGCTCAACGACAGGCACATTCCCAGGGACCCTGTAATGCCACATGGACACTGGCATCACCTGGAGTATCATGTGTACACCACAGCAAAACAAACATGACCCCCACAGGTAGTGGCCACACTTGCCATGGCAGGACAGCCATGGACGTCTGTGACACACACGCACAACATCAGAGTCCATGCACACACAACGTGGATGTGGAGACTGTCTCCCATTGTGCACATGAAATCAGAGACATTGTAAACACTACATGCACAAAGACTGTGGAGGGCCATCACTATTGTGCCACTGGGACACCCTGGCTCAAACATACCGTCCCACATGGGACTCACGGGGTATGTGACATGACATACACAAACACCACTGTGAAATGTGACCATGACACATGCACAGATATGAACAGTTGCACATCACAGTGGTCACGTACACGTAACACCCAGGATCCTGTCCCCATGAACACGTGCACAGCCTGGGGGTGGCTGCCCACAGGTGACACCCACAGGACAACATGTACACCAACATACACACAATAGGAAATGCAGCCTTACATGCCTTATGATAAGGTTTGGACAGGCTGTCGTGATGTAGGTGTGCCCCTCACTCCCTGGGAGCTATCTGTGGCTGGCATATGTCCATCTGAGACAGGCATGCTGACCTATGCCAGTCACATATACAGTGATGCGTTGAACCGCAATGGACCGATCGGTGCCTCCGGCCGGCCCATTGCTTTCAATGTGTGCGGGTACGCGTTGTACCCCTGTGCGCGTTGAACTGCAATGGACCGATCGGTGCCTCCGGCCGGCCCATTGCTTTCAATGTGTGCGGGTACGCGTTGTACCCCTGTGCGCGTTGTACCGCAATGGACCGATCGGTGCGCACCCATTGACAATGGGCTTGCCTGGCAACGGACGCGTTTTCGAATTTCGAACGAGTCGGTTGCTGGAAAATCAGTTGGTCACCCACAACAATGTTGCAAAATCATGTATGTCATGAAGTTGAAGTTTTGAAGGATGCTGTGGGCGTGTTTTGGTGCTGCTATTCCATGGATTGGCCAGATTCAGAAGATGCAAACGACTTGGACCTATCACTTTGGACACAAGGGACAGTATCTGCCTCTCCAGCACATATATATTGCTGCCTGTTCCCCTGAGAGCCCACTTGCCTGCACTACATGCTCCAGGACGACATCTGCCACTGCACTGCTGCTGTCTCTGCCCCTCTGGACCCTGCAATGGCACGTACTGTGGAGAGAGCCCCAGCCTTCAGCCTTGAGGAGAACCAGGCCCTGCTGGACAGCCTACTTCCACAGTACAGCAAGCTGTATGGGACACCAGGGGAGCAGGTGAGTGTTCTGTGCACTGCCTTTCTGAATGTGCATTTTGTCTGACTAGCAAGGCTGAGAGTCAGCACGCCACTGGCTAGCAGGCTCACTGAGTAGTTGTCACCCCCATAGTGTGTGGTGACTTGCACTGGACAGGTATGGTGCAGTGACAGTGCTTCTGAACAGGGTTTTACTCCCCATGCAATGATACCATGTAGTGACTTCTGGAAAACTGTCCATGGGCAGCCGTGCACTGCCTGTGTACACCATGTGCCCCTGTGATTGCGACATGTATATGCAACTGTGTCATGCACGGATATGTTGCATGTGTAGTAATGGCCTTATCACTTTGTCATCCTGACAGGCTTCTGCCCATCGGAAGCATGAGATATGGAAGGACATCGTCCGGGCTGTCCGGTCCGTGGGGGTCTACAAGCGCCGGATCCGCAACTGCCAAAAGAGGTGGCAGGACCTTCGGGGCTGGACCCGGAGGATTGCACGGGTCCAGCTGAAGCTGTCGCCTCCTCGCAGGAGGGGCGGAACACGGACCCTGACCCCCACATGCTCAGGATCCTGGCGGTGGTCTTTCCAGACCTGGATGGGCAGCTGAAGGCCAGAGAGCAGCAAGGAGGGGGTGAGTCAAAGACTGCACTGTGTACTCTGTCTAACATGCTATGTGCCCTCCTCGGGCCTGGTTAAACTGCCACAGTACAGCAGTCATGTTGTCCAGGAGCCATGTCCCTCTATTGTGCACTGCCCACTCCTCATCTGATACCCAGGTGTGGCCCTTACATGCAGGGAATTCTGTCACTTAGGACTGTGTCCTTGCAGTTTGCTTGACTCAAGGTGGGAGACAGCATCTGTTTCCCTGACTCTGTGGTGGGCATCATGGGTGGGTCCATTGCTTACACAATGCCTGTATTCTGACATGTATTCAGCGTGTTACTTTGATCTGTGGTCCAATTGCTGAGCTGATCCACCACATGTGGCTGGGGTATCTGGCACACACCCATGCTGCGGGTGGGAACAATGTTTGGGCCCCAGGAGTATGTATATGACGTGTGTCACACATACTTAGCCAGCTGCCTACAGTCCAGGGCTCATCCCTCATTCATGTGGGGCTGGACAGTCATGCCTACTCCAGGCCATACAATACACTCTGTACTCCCACTCCCGTGTATCAGCGGACACATTGTGCACAGTGATTTGACCCCTCAGGTGTCTGCCTCTGTGTCAGTGTGCTGTAGATTAGTCGCCAGGACTGCTGTGGAGTTTCTTGGTAGGGGCTCAGCATGCCACTGGAGATGTGACCATAGGAGACGATACTTGTGTGACACATAGGTGTCTGATCAGCTGCCCATGCAGACTGGGGCATGTAAATGTGAAGTTCAGGCAGCTGTTCCCCATGCATAGCAGAGTGTGAGGGGCTCAGGTTCAGAGGGTAGTGTCACAGGTCTCCCATATGTCCAATAGGTATGACCTGGACAGATGAGGGTTAAGAGGATGTGTTGTGGGGGGGATGTACATGTGCACTTGTGCAGCTCCTGGACTTGCATTCCCCATGACCTACTATTGTGACACAGTGCAGAGTGTTGTTGTCTGGCTGCAAAGCCATACATCACTGAGACAGTGATGTATGACTTTGCAGGCATGCCTCCGCCATGGCATGTGTCTACTGATTGGTGAGCCTGCAGGGGAGTGACATGTGCTACATGCACACCATAGTGGCGCTGGCTATCAGGACATGGGTGCATCATGGTGTCTGTCGCTGGTATGCATCACATGCATTTCCTATTTGACTCTGGGCATCCCTTTCATCCGGAAACCTGTACTGACTCAGTGGCAAGAGCTGTGATGTGTCCACACCGTGTCCTCTGCACTGTCCAACTACTGTGTACTTGGTGCATGTGTCAACACTGGGGTGTTGCAATCCAACAGACACCAGACAGATGGGTGCAAGGCCATGTGGGATGTGAGTGCCATGCTTGGCATCAGACTGACAATTGACTTCTCCTGTTCAGTTAGGGCACTTTTAGCAATGTACAACTGATGATGCCAGGGCTTGCTCTGTGATGTGCTGTGCTCACAGTGGTGTGTGCGTTATGTGCAGGTGACTGATGTCTGTCTGTATCCCCATTGTTTGCAGATACATCCACGGCCACGGAAGGGGACAGCTCCACGGACCAGGAGGAGCCGGAGAGCCAGACTGGGTCAGCAGCCGAGGAGTGGTCGGAGGGACCCAGTGGCACGGAGGGCGAGGGGAGCCACACCGAGGAGTCCTCAGCAGCATCCACCTCAGCTGAGGACCAGAGCAACTCGGAGGATGACTCCCTTGTGGAGGCGGGTGTCAGCAGCCACCACACCCCAGCTAGTGTTGCTGTCCCCGCCACCACCAGCACCACCACCGCCCTCCCATCGGCTCCCATTCCCCAGGTCCGTGGAGGCTCCCATGTCCGGGAGCGTGTTTCCTTTGGGCCAGGCACCGCACCCCCTGCCCCTGTGTCCCCTGCTGCCCTGAGTGAGGAGTCTGTGTACCTCCTTCGCCAGCTCCATGTAGGGCAGACAGCCATGCTGAGTGTCCTCCATGCGCACACCGCGCTGTTGACTCAGCTGGTGTCGTTCATGGAGGGCATCTCATCGGGCATGTCTGACCTACAGAGGGGCAATAGGTCCATGGACTCCTCCCTGACGGCAGCAGTGTCCCTCCTCAAACGGTCCCTCACCCCTCCTGCCTCTGCTCCATCCACACTCCCCAGCACCTTACCCGTCCCAAGCACACACACACCGGCACAGGCACACACCAGCACACACACATCCAGCACACTGACACACACGCCAATGACAAAACGCACACGCACGCACATTCAGGGGACTGAAGCCAGACTCACAGGGGATGGGGCCCTGGAACACACACACGCATCCACATGCACTGCGCAGTCCTCAGTTCCCTCTCCCTCCAAAGCACCCTCCCTTGCCTCACATGCAACCCCAAAGTCACAGCAGCTCTTCCTCTGTGACCTCGGCCTCTTCCCCACCGATGAAGCTGCTCCAGCATCCCGGGGGAAGAGGAAGCCCACCCACACGGAGCAGAGTGCCCCTCGCCCCCGGACACCCTCCCCCAGGCGCAGACGGACTGAGGCCCCCACCCGCAAGTCCCCCGGAGTGGTAAGAGCAAGACCCCGCCACCGCCCTGCAGCTCAGGCACAAGGTCTCCGTCCTCCATCCCTCAGGCCCCCACTGCACAGGTGCCCCCACCACACCCTGCCCCAGGTTCCCCCACCCACAGATATACCATCCCCAAGATGCTCCGGCCTTCTCCCCCTGCCACTTGCTCTCCCAGCACCACACCCCCGCTGCGCTTGTCTGTGCCACTGATGTGGTGAGGGTGTCCTCCCCCTCTGTCCAACCCACCTTGCCTGTTCCCCATTCTCCTCCCCTGGAGGTAGGCACTGCAGTGGAGTCCACTACCGCCCTGTCTGACTTGGGCACTGCAGTGGCGGACCTGTCCACCCCATCTGCAGGGTCCACTGCAGTTGTGCCGGCACCCACGACATCTGAGTCATGCCCCCAGTTGTGCCGGCACACACCATGTCAGACACCTCCACTGCAGTTGTCAGTGGCTCTCCAGCACCCACCACCCCTTCCCTGACTCCCCCTGGTGAGCCCTGATCCTGTCCCTGCGGTGCCTGGCCTGCCCCCCGGTTGCCCCTCCTAGTGGATTGTCCCTGGTTTTGTGCAGGCATGCGTAGGGTGACATCTGCCAGTGTCACCCTGTTTGAACTTTGACAATGGACTGGCCATTGGCCTTTGCTCTAATTTCTTCTGGACGTCGTTATCAAACAACACATATGCTGAATAAAGCAACTTTCTTTTCTCTAGTGCTCATGTTTCAGATGTACATGTTGTTGGTGCAGCTAACCATGCCCTTGCTGCAGTGATGGTGATATCTGGTATCATGATTATGAAGTGTTACTGTGCAGGAACCCATGTGGTCCAGGGGAATGTGTCCTATCATGTGGTGTATCCATGTCATCAATAGCAGCATCTGAGGGTGTCATGTGTTCAGTATTTGGCAATGGGTTTCCTACTTACATTGGCAATTTCATATCTGTGGCTTCCACCCCTGCACATCTGTTGTGCCTGCCATCGTTGCATTTGTCTACTTCCCTGACCGTGTTGCCATCTCCAGTGGACATGCAGGTTTGGGCATCAATGGGGAGGGACTCATCCGTGTAGTCAGTGCAACATTGCTATACAAGTGTGTTGGATCTGTGCTGATGATTCCGTTGGCACATCCATGACCAGGCTGATGTGATGGGAGCCCTCATTTGGTGCTAATTGTTGATTGTGTGACCAAGTGCTCAGCTGACATGATGGGGCCCTACTGAGGCAACATATGGCACAGCTTTCCTCACACAGGAGTGGAGTCCCCTCATGGCAGTGTGTACACGTGTGACATTGCCTGCGCCCAAGGTGTGTGTTGTATGTGCATGTCTGTGTGTTCACTTTCATTCATCTGCGCATGCTGTGATCCCTAGTGTTGTACCTGTTTGTGATGCTTGCTGACTTGAGCTATGTTCCCCCAAATTCTTCTCCCTGTGTTCTCTGTGATGTGGGTGCATGGCACATTACTGGTCATCAGGGTGTCACCCATAGGTGTGTTTGCTGTCAGGGCTGAGTTTGTGTGCAGACGCAGATGGGTCACAGTCAGGTTTCCCCTTGGCACTTGTTGTTTGCCCCTGTCATGTGATTTCCAGTTTGTGTTATCTTTCAGTGATTGTGACACGTTGTGTGTGTGACTGCTGGCACTCCTCAGGGTCCGGGCTGCAATGTTGGTTGTTGTCTATGTGTGTTCTTTGTGGGTGACCTTGGCTTCTTCATTGGTGTGTGACTGTGGCTGGGATCCCATTGGTCGGTGTGGTATTGCCGTCATGTCCATGTACAGCGTAGTGTGCAGTGTGTCAGACATTCAGGAGTCTTGTTGAGTGTCCATGTGTGATGTGTTTCTACACCTTGGTTCCCACCCACCACCCTGGAATAGTCATGGGTGCATGTGCAATGTCACCAGTGCATGTGTACTTCACTGCTGCACATTGTTGGAGGTCGAGGGTGTGGTGTTGAGTGTGTGCAGATGAGAGTTGTTGCACGGCTAGGCCCCTGCCTCCATGTTGGCCTTGGCTTACTGGCCATGCTGATTGATTTGTGCTTGTGTAGGTGTGATGGTAGTTTGTTGCTCAGGACACCTGACTGTGGTTCACAGTGTGAACGACATTTAGCTTTGTCATCACAGTGGTATTTTTATTCAGCCCAGGGTCACCACATTGTGGGGGCCCTGGGGGTGGTGCTGTGGTGTGTCTGTGACTTGCTGTGTCAGTTGTTGTTCCTACGTGCCTGTGTGACATGTGTGTTTTGTGCTCCCTCTCACCTGACAATGCCTGCTTGCCCACATAGGGGATTTGGATCCATGAGTTACCTTAGTGTGGCAGTGTATGCACATCTGTATGATTGGTATTCAGCTCTCCTCATGTGTTGTGTGGTTGCCTGGGGACACTGGCACCCCCACCCCTCACCTGCTGTGTATGATGACAGTGTTGGTCTGCCTGTTTGTGTTTGTGCATCTGCACCACTGCATTGGCATATCTTGGGTGTGCCATTGGCTGTATGTTGTTTGGTGTGTTTCCCCTGCTGTCCCTGGGACTCATAGGTCATCGGTCAGCACAGTGATCATGGTTTGTGTGTCCCATTGCTGCCATGGTATGGTATCTGTTCACCTCACATCTGCTGTCTCCACAGGGTATCTGCATTTGTGTGCCCATTGGTGCAAATATGTGGTTCTGCATTCTGATGGTCACTTCTGTCATTGTGTCATTGATGACTGTTGACGGTCTCAGCCCCCATGGGTGTTGTTTGTCTGCACATGGCCAAAGGAATGTTTCATTTGCACTGCAGTATTTGGCTCCCCCAATTTATGTTGCAATGGGACACATACACTACTTTGCCACGGATGAGTTTTTGGTTCTGTGACCAGGAATGATCCATGCAGTTTGGCAGTTGCAGCTCTTTCTTTGTCAACAATTACCTTTTGGTCACTGTGATGATGAGGGTGTAGACCCCATTGCCACAATGGTCAAAATGTGCTTCAGCTATGGACCCCACACTTGCCTTTTGGTCACTGTGATGATGGGGGTTTAGACCCCATTGCCACAATGGTCAAAATGTGCTTCAGCTATGGACCCCACACTTGCCTTTTGGTCACTGTGATGATGGGGGTTTAGACCCCATTGCCACAATGGTCAAAATGTGCTTCAGCTATGGACCCCACACTTACCTTTTGGTCACTGTGATGATGGGGGTTTAGGCCCCATTGCCACAATGGTCATGGGCTGCTTGCATTGTGGGTGCCACACACATATATGTGTGGCACATGTGCTAGGGGGTCACATTGTATGTTGAAAGTCATGTTCGGTGTTGTAGGCATTTGACACAGCCTACACACGCTTGTCATGGTGGTGGGGGGATGTCTTAATCTTGCATTCCCTAGGTTGTGGTGTGCTTGTTGTGTCATGCATTGTCCATCCTATGAGTGGGGGTGGTAGTAGTGGTAGGCATCCAGCCCCCCTGGCTGAGGGTGGTAGTAGTGGTAGGCATCCTGCCCCCTGGCTAAGGGTGGTAGTAGTGGTGGGCATCCTGCCCCCCTGGCTAAGGGTGGTAGTAGTGGTAGGCATCCTGCCCCCCGTGGGTGAGGGTGGTAGTAGTGGTGGGCATCCTGCCCCCCCTGGCTAAGGGTGGTAGTAGTGGTGGGCATCCTGCCCCCCTGGCTAAGGGTGGTAGTAGTGGTAGGCATCCTGCCCCCCTGGCTAAGGGTGGTAGTAGTGGTAGGCATCCTGGCCCCCGTGGGTGAGGGTGGTAGTAGTGGTAGGCATCCTGCCCCCCTGGCTAAGGGTGGTAGTAGTGGTAGGCATCCTAGCCCCCCTGGCTAAGGGTGGTAGTAGTGGTGGGCATCCTGCCCCCCTGGGTGAGGGTGGTAGTAGTGGTAGGCATCCTGCCCCCTGGCTAAGGGTGGTAGTAGTGGTAGGCATCCTGCCCCCCTGGCTAAGGGTGGTAGTAGTGGTGGGCATCCTGCCCCCTGGCTAAGGGTGGTAGTAGTGGTAGGCATCCTGCCCCCCGTGGGTGAGGGTGGTAGTAGTGGTGGGCATCCTGCCCCCTGGCTAAGGGTGGTAGTAGTGGTAGGCATCCTGCCCCCCGTGGGTGAGGGTGGTAGTAGTGGTGGGCATCCTGCCCCCTGGCTAAGGGTGGTAGTAGTGGTAGGCATCCTGCCCCCCGTGGGTGAGGGTGGTAGTAGTGGTGGGCATCCTGCCCCCTGGCTAAGGGTGGTAGTAGTGGTAGGCATCCTGCCCCCGTGGGTGAGGGTGGTAGTAGTGGTGGGCATCCTGCCCCCTGGCTAAGGGTGGTAGTAGTGGTGGGCATCCTGCCCCCTGGGTGAGGGTGGTAGTAGTGGTAGGCATCCTGCCCCCCTGGCTAAGGGTGGTAGTAGTGGTAGGCATCCTGCCCCCTGGGTGAGGGTGGTAGTAGTGGTAGGCATCCTGCCCCCCGTGGGTGAGGGTGGTAGTAGTGGTGGGCATCCTGCCCCCTGGCTAAGGGTGGTAGTAGTGGTAGGCATCCTGCCCCCCTGGGTGAGGGTGGTAGTAGTGGTAGGCATCCTGCCCCCGTGGGTGAGGGTGGTAGTAGTGGTGGGCATCCTGCCCCCTGGCTAAGGGTGGTAGTAGTGGTAGGCATCCTGCCCCCCTGGCTAAGGGTGGTAGTAGTGGTAGGCATCCAGCCCCCTCTGGGTTGGGGTGGTGGCGCGCATTCAGGCCCCTGTGTGCATATGTGGCATTGGTGATGGGCATCCCGCCCCTATGGTGCTGCTGTTGCTGGTGTAAGTATATTCAGATTCCCCGTGTATGTGTGTGATGTGTCGTGTACGTGTTGTATGTGTTTTGTGGTTGGTGTCTGACTTACCTTCTGCGCCGTACGCGTCCGTGCCTGTTCCGGTAGTAGATGTAGAATATTGGTATGATCGGGACGAAGGGATTCATGGTTGGTTCGTGTCGTTCGTCCTTCTCGTTGCTTCGCGTCGTCCTCGTCGCTTCGCTTCGTCCTCGTCGCTTCGCGTCGTCCTCGTCGGTGCCGTGTTCGTCTCGTAGCCGTGGATCGTGTTGTGGCGCGATTTGGAGCTTATGTGCGCCTCTCCCGGATGCTTTGACGTGCCGTGCGTAGCGACGGGTTCGGCGCGTACGGGAAGCGCATCGTACTTGTCCGGCCGGACGGGGCTGCATTTTCCCTTCCGTGCGACTCGATTCGGCGTTTCCGGATTCGCCTCGGTCGGAGAACAGGACCTGGTTTGGGTGAGTACGGCTCGGCCGGAATTTTTGCTGTTGTGCGCATCGTACTTACTCGTTCGGTGTGCTGTACGGATCGGTCGGGAAACTGGCTTTCGCATGGCTTTTTCCCGACCGAATGGTGTTGGGTGCGCCTCCGACCGAGATCGGAATCGGCCCCTTGGTCGGAAAGACACGTTCCCGATCGATTCAGACGGAGCAAATGCTGTTAGGAGGCCTTCCTAACCGCATTGGAATCGGGCACTAAGGGGCCGATTCCGATCTCGGCCGGTAGGGCTCCGAATCGGATTCGGCTTTACCGGATCCAATTCAGAGGCCTTTTTACCGAACGATTCGTACGCGCATCCGGGCGAGCGAGTACGATGCGAAATCGCCGACCGACTCGTCCGGGCGTCCCGACCGCTCCGACCGACTCGAACCCGGGTCTAACCGCACCGACCGACTCGCACAGACATGACTCGCACCGCGCAATGGAGACGTTCCCCGGCCGGGTAAGTACGATGCGCGCCGTGAGCAGTCCGACCGAGCCGCGCACTCCGGCTCGAAAGAGCAGTCGGAGCCGTACTACGGGGGTCCGTGTCGGACCCCCCTTTACGCGTAGCCGCGCGAGTCGCACACAGGGGGGGACCCATGGGTCCCCCCTACCTGTGCGTGTACGGCGCGAGTCGCTTCGCCGCGTACACGCTGTAGGGGGCGCCCTTGTCCGCCTCGCACCCATTGAGTCAATGGGAGCCCGCGTACGCGTTGTACGACAGGCTCCCATTGACTTCAATGGGAGTCCGACCGAATCGAGTCCGATGGCATACGTGCGCATCGTACTCGTTCGGTCGGGCTGCACGGGTCCGATTCGGTCGGAAATCTCTCCGGGTCCGGCTCGGTTGCAGAGATTTACGGCCCAAATCGGAATCGGCCCCTAAGTCGGGTTCTCCTTTAGCACCCTGTGATCCTACGATCCTTCACATGGTGGTGAGTGAGTTAGCGCACCCCCTCACATTTATAATGAATGTAGCCATCTCCTCCGGGTGCTACCTTCAAATATGGAAAGAGGCAGTAGTGAAACATCTTCTCAAAAAAACCTAACCTGGACCCCAAAGATCTTAAAAACATCTGACTTATCTCCCTTCTCCCAGTTCCTGCTAAGATCTTGGAACAACATCTTAATAGCCACCTGATGGCTTGTGGGGAAGAGCAGAACTGGTTAGATGTGTCACAATGTGGATTCCGTAAAGATCACGGTACCGAAACTGCACTGTTGGCTACGGACAGTATCGGGTGACTCGTGGATATGGGGCAAGGCGCAGCTCTGACCCTGCTGGATCTGTACATGGCCTTTGATACCATCTCCCTGTCTCTTCTGAATGAGCGCCTATACGAACTTGGTGTCTCAGGCAGAGTGTTGAAACTACTGGCCTCTTTTCTCAATGACAGATCTCAGAGGGTGGTAGTGAATCATTATTATGGCTCCCGGTTTTATGGTATTTATTTTTTTGACATTTCCGTCTGTATTTATCCATATTTATGTTTTGTTAATTATATCTGCATTTATCTGTATTTATTTTAGGATTTGTGAAGAAGTGAAGCTGAAACTAGTATATTTCTTCATATATTTAACCAATAAATGTATGCTCTTATTTGAATGCCTGACAGGTTTCAATGATATGTAGACCCACAGATGGTAAATGAATATACGTATATGAAAATATAAAAGTTTTAATATTAACTTTATGCATATCTACTGATGTTTAAGCCTCATTACTAAAATGTCTGAATTTTTTAACTGTCTATACCTGTCAATCCGCACATCTATTGGCCTGACAGTCATGGCTGCCAGTATTTAATATCACTTAAAAAGAACATAATTTCCGTTTCTATCCACATTTAAAAATAAATACAAACATGAAATTAAATGGTTCTCTGTCTGTATTTATCTGTAAAAATCAGAAAAAAAACCTGAAAACAGGGAGCCTTAATCATTATCTATTCAGACCCTTTTTCTTTGCCATGTGGAGTGTCGCAGGGCTCATCATTAAGCCCCACCCTTTTCAAGCTGTATGTCTCCCCCCTTGGCAAGATTATTTGCTCATTTGGGCTTCAGGTGGTCTCCTACGTGGATGACACCCAGCTTATCATGTCAATCCCAAAAGACACGGTAGCAACCGCAGTCATTTTCAACCATTGCATGTCAGCCGTAGCTGGGTGGACGAGAAGGAACTATCTGAAGCTCAATGGGAAAAAGTCTGAGGTCTTGCTCTTTGGAAATCAAACCTCCATCTGGAATCAGTTGGTGGCCAGAGACATTAGGCACTATACCTATGCCTACTGAGAAGGTTAAGAACCTGGGGATCCTGTTAGATTGTCACCTCTCCTTAGACCCCCAGGTCAATCGTGTGGTTACAACGTGTTGCTGGTTGATCAGGATGTCAAGAAAATGTTTTCCTTTCATTACCCTTGTTGTACGAAAGCAAGTGGCTCTGGCATTAGTCATGTTGAGAGTCGATTACTGTAATGCCTTATATTTAGATACCAACAAGAGCACCCAGGCTAAGTTACAGCTAGTGCAGAATTCACTAGCCAGACTCACCTAAGACATTCCCAAACGGCAGTCAGTGAATAATGGGTTACAACATCTTCACTGGCTCCCTATCAGGAAACATATTGTGTATGAATCCATTTGCTTAAGGCTCTCTATCAGGGCTGCCCGGCAGGACTTTGGGCTATGTTTCATAGCTACGTCCCTGGTAGGAATCTTTGCTCACCTTAATTTGGTGACAGTGCCCAGATTTCAGAATAAGAAGGGCGGAGGGAGAGCCTTCTCAACCGCGGCGGCAAGACTATTGAACTCACTGCTAAGTCATCTGACCGGCCTTAGAGCTCACACCCCTTTAGGAAAGCCTTAAAGACCTTGCTCTTTACACTATAGTTCTTTTTTGCTAGACAGTGTGTTCGTTATTCGTGGGTGGACCCTTATCACTGCGACCTTAGTGCCTTGGTGCCTTTGGGCATTTTCTGCACTCTACAAATACCCTTTATATCATATCATCTGCCTATCCCTTGGTTGCTACATTTCAACAACAACCTATCTGGCACAAGAGATATCTACAAATTAACAACCGTTTTATATATTGGAAAACATAGCGAGCTGAAGGGTTGTGCTGGTTATCACAACTTTTTAAGGTCGATCAGATCCTCTCCTTTTTTGATCTCTACGCTAAATTTTCCCTACCATCTACCGCTAGAACTCAATATGAACTTCTACGCACCTCCCTCCTTCAGTACATTTCCATGTTACCTCATACATCTCCATTTCCCTCTATATCAGCTATACTTTACCCTTTATTAGATACCAACCCCTCGGCTTCTTGTATTTATAAGTCACTGCATGCTACCCATGACAGAACCAAATGAAAGGCTGAGTTATCCTGGTAAAAGGATTTGATGGATTATTGGCGTACTGCAATACGAAATGGCTTAAGCTTCATAAATGTCCTCGAGCTACAAACAATACACAGACTCTTTTCTTTGTTTACCATCATTCATTACTTACTCCCATGAACCTGAAATCCTTTTTTCCAACCTCAAGCTCCTCTTGCTGGTCTTGTTCTTGCTCAAATACTGATTTGAAGCATATGCTGTTTGAATGTCCTTCCATTTTCAATTTTGGAAACTGGTATGGCAGCAAATAAATAAGATATTGTCATGTGGCAGATAGGGACATTGTCGACATCACTAAATTAGCATGAACCCTGCAGCCATGATTCCGCTTTTGCGCACGTTACTATACAGCTTTATTTTTGCAGGACTCTGTTTACGCCTTTCACATGAGAACTGTTTGCTGTGTTTGTTCTCTGCTTGTTCCTGGAGTTTAGTCTGAACATTGTGAGCAAGGTCGATAAACAATGCCCCTTGTTATTCTGTTCTGGTCAGGCCCTAGCACCTAGACAAAACATACTAACGCAGCTGCTGCTGGAAGCTCTTATTTTGATATTACAGGAATACATGTTTAGGTAGCAAACACTTGGAGAGGGACCTTTCCAGGGAGAAGAGCAACACCCAGCCTCGATGTAGAAATCCCATCTATGCTCTAAGGTATGGGGTCTGCTAACAAAACCCAGAGATCGTCTATTATATAATAATACTCATTCTTACCAAGGGGAGGGAGGTTAGGCACTATAGTCCTTTCTCCAATGTCTTTATACAATGACATCTCCCCTCATAATGTATGGACTGGCTGCAATGCTAACTGTATTACTTTGAATGGATTATTCTGCTTGTGGCATGTATACTGCATGTTAGAGCACATTAGTTAAAATAAACATTTTAAACTATATTCGTGTCTCAGTCAGATCTTATTGTGGACAGAAGCGAGAGTGTGAGCGAAAAGGTGTGTCTTGTTACCGCGATCCCTGAGAGATCCGGGAGTGTTGTGTTCTGGGTTGTCTAATCATTTGCTTCTCCGTGTTTGTGTAGGAGAGCGAGTGAGACACTATAGCTAGTCGGTCCTGGGCTCGTGGGTACTAAGGCGGTAGGAAGGCTCAGCCCCTATACACCAAGGTCCCATAATCCTGCGCATAGTTCTGTGTATGTGCAGAATCCCTGCAACATGGCGCCACCAACGCTTGGTCTGTTACTTATTCACAGGACCCTTGAGTAGCGCTTGCGCTTGTCCACGATACTGTCGCACCAGTTACGGAGACGTCCGTGGTGTGGGGGAGTTTACCTCCTATATTGGAAATGTTATAGGTTTTTCAAACTTGAATTCTGAAAGGTTCTCTTTATTCTTTGCCCATAGTAGCGCTGCATTCAATAATGGCACAACCGATAGTCATACCTGCGCTTAACCATGCTGCGGTTACTGCGCATTTGACCGCCAATGGAGCACACCATATGGTTTAATGGCGCCCTACCTCACCCTGTTTCAGTGGTCCGTCTCGGACCCTTGACGGTCGACGAAGCCACTTGGCCTGTTTTGGCGGGCTTTACTCCACATCCAAATTATCTGACAGTTTCACACGCAGAGCTGCGAATATTACACATGTCTTTAATTCACATTCATAGAAGTGTCATACAATATCTTTCTCGTAATGTAACGGCGGTTCCGGCATGTGCCGGTCAGCCACCAGGGCATGGTGGCATGGTTATAAGTCCTATCTTGATCAATTCGGTGATGGAGAAGCGACCTCTGAATAGGGATGAATTCCCTTTTTGGTTGGCCGAAAGGTTTGAGCAACTCAAAGCTGTGTTTCCTCACACGTCTCTTGTGTATAAACACAGGATACTTACCATGAGTTTGCGAAAGGTCTTATTCCCAATTTAGCAGATTGCACCACTTAGGGGAAGGGGTTCGCAGCGGTTTACTCCCTATGCTTTGGCACCCCCTCCATGACTGTGCTTCCGACGGTTCTTAAGAAAGTTCAGGATGAACACAGAGCGGAGGCCGCACTTGAATTGGGGATGAGACTAGTTGGGGCATTCCCTAAAGTCCCCGACATGATTCTTGCTAACGTCAAGGGGGAAGCAGTTAGCCTTCAGGTGAGTCAGCGCCTTGTGGCAGAGACTGACGTGGATAAACAACGTGAATTGCCAAAGATTATAGCTAAAGTTTATAAATCATTGGGGCACAATAATTTGAGAATTAGACCTTTTACTCAGGCACAAAATAAGCCCCAGCCAGAAAAGGAGGGGCATCCAGTCTTTCTGAAGAAGAACTGGAATAAAAATAAGCAGCAGCAACAACGGAAGCAAGGTTTGCGTGCAAGTTCGCCGACACCTGATACTTCTGAACGTATTTATGATTTGCGTGACCCCACTAAACTTAAGACACCAGAAAGATTTCAGGTTCCTGATCCGCGCTCTCCTCGTTTCTTTCAGGAATCATCGGACCCACAGTTCGGTGGAGGGGAGCGGCAGGATCGCAGACATGATGAGACCACTCAACAAAGACGTGATCAGCCACGACAGTTTAATGTAAAAGCAAAACAGGAGAGACCGCTTCCGTACCGTGCCCCGTTTCAGAAAAAGAAAGTTGCCGCTTTGACAGCGAAATATGCCTCAGACGGTGAAAACCCTGCTCCTCGATTGGAGATGGGCTGTGACACTCCTTAACAGTGCAGCGGAAGTTACCATAGTGCGGGAGACACTCCGTCCTTGTCTGGAGGCGAGAGCAACTGATACTTTTGTAACAGTGGAAACAGCAGATACACAAGTTGCACCCCCGATAGGCTTTACGAGATAATCCTCCAAATTGAGGGTGATATAAGGCGGACAATTAAGGCAATCTTTTGGGAAAACCTTACTTCCTCTTATGAAATTTTGTTGGCGGAGGCTGATTGGCCTCCCCCATTCGTCTTGGCTTCGTCACGGGGGGAGACGTAATACTTACTAGTTTTTCCTGTTACGTCTCGGAGGAGGCAAAACAAGATTATGCATCGGAATGGGCTTTGGCCCTAGCGCCGGCTGTGTATCGTAATCAAGTAGGCTGGGACAAACTATCACCAGCCCATGAGATACCTTTACGATCTATGCTACAAGCCCAATACCCTATCGAACGAGATGCCAAAGCTTCCTTGAGTGAAATCTTGACCCAATTGGAATATCATAGTGTAATTGAACCCTGTGTTTCATCAATGAATAATCCACTTTTTCCGATAGTGAAACTGGACGGTTCCTATCGTATAGTGTTGGATTACAGAAATTTGAATAGTCATGTTTGTACATTTTCCGTACAAAACAAACACACCCCTGCGTTGATAAATAACATAGTCCGTAAAAAGTATAAAACAACACTTGATATATCCAATGGATTTTACAGTCACAATCTGGCTCCTGACAGCCGTGACTTGACCGCATTTACCGCGGTCGGCAATCAGAAAAGATTTACGCGTTTGCCTATGGGCTATAAGAACAGTCCTGGGGCTTTTGCTGTGCGTGTTGTGTCTCTTTTGCATAACATAGGCCCAGATGCTTTCTCATACGTTGATGACATTTATTTGACAGATGACGAGTTGATACCGCATCTAGTCCGCGTTGATCGCGTCATTATGTCTTTTGCCGACCTGGGTTACAAATTCAACTTTGCTAAATCTCACATCGCCTATTTGGCAGTGCTCTTTTTGGGTTACGAACTCAACAACGAAGGTAGGGGCTTAGCCCCTCATTTCTTGGAGAAATGTGCACCATTGCAACCTCTGTCCACTTTAAAGAAGTTACAATCTTTGCTGGGATTTTTAATTTTCAGGCGAACTTATATTCCTGATTATGCCCAGCGTATCAAGTCGCTTTATGCGCTGATACAACCAAATTTTTCATCTTCCAGCTGGCTTCCGGAACACACCGCAATTCTTCGGTCTTTGCAGTCAGCTATGCTTGCGACAAACTTCCTCTTAAGAAGAGACAATTCTACAAATTTAGTCATATGGATTGTACCGGGTACAGTGGGTTTCACGTACTTGACGTTTAATGAGGGTGATACGGTCCCGATTGCATACAAATCGCACTTGTACACTTCAGCGGAGATGTGTTTCTCTTCGAATGAAAAAATCCTTCCAGTAGTCCAGATGGCGATTCTTAAAGAATGCTCTCTGGCTCAAGGTAAGCGCATTCTTATGGTCTCGCCTGTGCCTGCTCTGGAAGCGGTCACGAAGGCGAGTGTTCCAAATTCTAAAGCTTTACATCCATGTTGGATTCAATGGGCGAGTTCATTGACATCGGCTGATGTCACTTTTATCTTTGACCCATCATTACAGAAGCAGGAGTTTTCGCAATACAAACAGGTTAATACACCTCCGTCGTCTCTCCTTCCTCTGGATCACTACAAATGTATCATTTATACCGACGGATCGGCTCAACCAGCTGTCGGCTCTAAACATGCTTATTCGGCTGCCTGCGCTATAGTGGCAGGCTCTATGGTTGACGGTGAGTTTAAGTCTTCCTTGGTGCACACACAGGCTCTAGGAGACAGTGCAGCTCAATTGGCTGAGCTGCGTGCTTTGTTGTTGGCTCTAGAATTTGCTGATCCGGCAGTGCCCACTCTTATAGTGTGCGATTCATTTTACTGTGTGCAATCCTTTACTGACAATTTGTTTTTTTTGTCTTAAAATGATTATCGAGATTTTAAAGGCAGCGCAATAAAGCATAAAATGCTTTGGGTTCAAGTGGCAGCTCTTAAGGAGAGTTAACCGCTCATACATCTTATCCATACTCTTGGCCATCAGCGTGTGGGAGCACATGCTGTTGGTAATTCTATGGCTGATGAGGCAACCAAATCTGCATTAGCCACTTGTTCAGTAGCAGCCGTAACAAGGTCAATGACTAAAATACACAATGACATACTTGCTGCTATAGCAGCAACGAAGGATGGGACGTCGTTCCCACAAGGTTTTCCTTCAAAATATTCTTATCATTTGTCACCTGAGCAAGTCCCATTTGCTACAATACCATCCGTTGGGGATCGACTGATTCCCAACGAGGGTCGTAGGCTTCCTTTGATCATAGCAGCTCATGAGGGCATGGCATCAACCCATGCTGGAGTTTCAGAGACAGTGTCTCTCTTGCAGCAGCGTTATTGGTGGTGTGGCCTGCATAGACAGACTCGTAATTACGTTCTGACTTGTAACATTTGTCAACAGATTAAGCCGTCTACAGTTGCACGACCACCACATACGCAACTTTACATTTCAAATCAACCATTTGGTTGTATTTACCTTGATCACTGCAGTCCTTTGTCATCAGACACTGCCTATAAATATATTTTAGTTGCAGTAGATTCATGCACGAGATTCCTTTGGGTTTGGCCACAACGTAGTGCTGACGCTGGAAATGTCATTAGAGACTTGCATGTCTTTGTCGGAACATTTGCCTGCGGCACCTTCCATTCTGACCAAGGTCCAGCGTTGCCTCTAAGGCTTACAAGGATCCTATGAGGTCGTTGGGGGTGCTGCTGCAATTTTCGTCTCCATACAGGCCTGAGGGTAATTCCGCAGTGGAGCGAATGAACCGTGACTTAAAGCAGTCTTTGACAGCTAGAGTTCTAGGTACTGGTCGGAGTTGGCTGACTCATTTGTATGGTGTCCAACATGCACTAAATCTCCCTAGAAGATCTCTGGGTGGGCGGACCCCATACGAAATGCTCTTTGGCATTAAAATGTTTTTGCCAGACCTTGATGGTCTAGACGTTGCGGCGGCTGCCGCAACATTTGACTTAGATAACCATTGTGTTATGTTACAGGATCTACAAAACACTTGAGATGCTCTTGCAAAGGATCATATGCCCTCGTCCATGGATGCAGCGGTGCTGATTCCTGTGTCCAGCTGGCTTCCTAATGTGGGTGATCTGGTCCACGAAAAGCTGGAGAACAAAAAAGAATTTGGTCCATCCTACCGTGCACCAGTACCGGTTCTTGGATTAAAGGGTACTCGTACAGTGATTTTCCCTCCACTGCCTGGTGGGAAGGAGGAACGATTCATTTCCATTGAACATGCCAAGTTACACCATATGGCCGATACTGAATAGTATGCCTAATAGCATTCCTCGGCGGGATGTTTCCCTGCAACAGATGTCGTCCACAGCATTTCCTGCAAACCGGGAACGCGAAGTAGAAACCTCGATCGATGTTTTGCCAGTTTTTTCGTCATCTCCTGATGCTACGTCCCCTGAGTATGCTACTCCACCACTGGAACACACTATTGATATTCCCGCTACTGCTGTACAATCATCATTTAATGCTGATCAACCTCCATTGTTTCGCCTGGGAACTAGTGGTTATTACATGGACAGAGATACATTTTCTTCAAGCTCTTCATCTTCTTCATCAACATCCTCTGTGGCGGCTCCACCAACGAAAATTTGTATTTTCTTTTCATGGTTTCGAAAGATTTATGTGGTCCCTCCATGGACATACATTTGGACTGTGCTAAAGATGATATTCCTCTTCATGTCGATAGGTTTTGTGACAGTCTTTTTCCTTTTGATCAATGGCCATTATTTGCCTGAACGCTCTGCTGTCCATTCGGTCGCTGGGGTGTTGGCACCACATACTTCCTCTCATAAAATGAAAAGGGACCAACCCTACGTTAACAACTCAGCTGTTCCAGTCGGGGATGGCATAGTTTGGGATAAAGTGCCATACGAAATCTACGGCCCGACTGAGATGATTCGAATGCCATATGTCTTTCGTGTATCATTAGGTGATGTCATTACGCCAGGACTGCATTCCGACGACTGGGATATTAATACCGTAAATTCACTGTTTTCTGATTTGAAATATACTGCTTTTGAAACTGAGGATTTGTATTTAAATTCTGCTATTATGCTGATTTATTCTGTTTCCAACGTTATGGTCATCATTTTTTGCATAAGTCCAACACAGTCCGAACTCCAGTTAATTATACTCAATTGGAACATTGCCCTACACCATTCCAGGGTAGTTCACGGACACAGAAAAATATGTTTGTCTATTTTTCAGGCTATAATGTCTCTGACCCTAACTCTTACTATTATAGATTGAATGCTACGACACACACGAAATTCATGCTGACCCATACTAAATTCATATATTCTTCGAATTTCATTGCCAATTTATCCTTGAAAGGTTATGATTATTGAAAGGACATGATCGATTTAAAATCGATATGGGGTACCAAAGATTGGCAGGTGCAGGGCACTGAATCATTGCATTGTGCGTGTTTGATACCATCACAGCTGATATTCCTGAATCAGACAGTACAACAGACTACCTGTTTTGCTTTAGCTACAGCTAAAATTTAAATTCTCCCTCATTCCCATCTTTAGCAGCTTATGACGACTGGCAGCAGTATACAAATTATACTTTGGATGTATTAAACGATATGGCCCACAATGGTACCCTTAACTCGTCCACTATTAATCCCTTGGGCTGGTTAATATGGCCCCTCAATAATAATGCTTTCCATTTGCATTTCTCAAATGCATCTAGTGGATTTACTCTCAGTAGACCAGATCCTCGTTTCCCACACTCACATTCGATTACTACCTATTCAGTGGGTAAATTGTGTCAACAATGGTTGGGACAGTCTACTTTATCGTCTGTGAAACAACATCTCTCACGTTTATCTGGCGACATTGATCTGGCAGATTTCCTTTTCGGGCCAAAATCCCCTCGCCCGAAACGTTTTGCCTATGCGGCTTATAATGAGATCTGGAAACTGTCCCAAATGGAGGCAGCTTTCAGATTGCGACAACTTGATCAAGACAACTTGCGTAAGGTTTTAGATGTGGTCGACAACAGCATTAATACTTTGTCTTCTCGTATTTACACTTTGGACAATATTGTTTCATCTGTTATTGACATTGTGCAGAATGATGTATCTGTATTGTATCATGGTCAAAATCAATTGCGCTCTGTAATGCAATTCGGCTAGACTTTACAAACATTGAAAAATGGGAAAATGCCTTGGGATTATTCAAACGCTACTGCCCTGTTTTTGCCCTTTAATTTGATGGATAAACAAAAGCTTATGTCCATGAAAGATTCGACATACACACTATTACATATTGAGAAACTAGACCAACTACCGTTCTCGATAGCAGAGACTGATTCCTCAGTATGGTTAATACACAGGGTTAATTCTTTGCCCATTTCCCTCTTTCAATTTACTGCATGTATGAAACATTATCCAATCGGTAGGTTTGAACCCCTTGGTAGTACTTTCCTGCACAAATGGTGGTAGTTACCGTTTACATTTCACTGTCTACGTGAAGATAAGGAAGTTTTCTTGACAGGAGAGGACTTTGATTCGACAGTGGGTCATGCTTTAGTTTGTACAAAAGTTCAACTTCACGGTGCTTGCAACGTATCAGCACCCAATTTGGCCTGTTTTCTTATCCTAAATAAGCACAACTGCTGAGGTTTACAGGCTGGCATTCTGTATATAGTAACGGTTTCCCATCATGTTACTTGTTGAAGCAATGTGCTTTTTCCGCCCCAACACGGGAGTGTAGATAGTTCACAGTGGCCTTCCATTCCCACTTTGAAAACAGACTTCAATAAACTAAGCAGACTCAAAGCGCTAATTTTTCAACAAGAAGTCGCTCTCACTTCAGCTCGAGAGACCTTCGAATTGCAGGTGGCTAGAACATCAAGTGAGATTCAGTCACTCTTGAATACGAATCTCCCACTGCATTTTGGGGAACTAATTCATCAAATATTTAATGCGTCTGAAACTGAAGGCCTTGCAAATTTTTTTAAACTTGTAGGGTCTGGCCTAGTTTCATCGTTTCAGATGATTTTTGGAGTAATACCGGCTTTTATTCATTCTATTTTTTCCTGCGCCTACGGAGGGTTCCAATTAATCCTCTTACTGGCGTGTGGTGTGCTGGTACTTCTACTCCTGTTACGAAATGGCTGCCTGTCCTGTGGTCCTGCCCAGACCCGGCCAAGTGCGTCTGTACCGTGAGCGAATGCAACAACTTTTTGGATGCTTGCCATTGGCGATGCTGGGAGTGAGTTATAAACTTACCTACCGCTTTGTCTATTTTACTTGCGTGCAACCTGTGTTCTATTGCCGACAATGCCCGTTCTACTGGGCCCTGGATGTCTGCCTCTCCAATACATTACGTGCTGACCTAGATTATGATCTGGTAGTGGGTCCCTTACTGGCCATGATCAGGCCTGTTCTGGGAATGGCAGTTTGATGCGTGCGGCTGCACTTGGAGTATTGGCGCGCTGGAATACCTGTGAGGCTGCGCAGCGCCTCCTGCAACAGAGTTTCATCAAATATCACGCAAGTTGCCCGGCTATGCTCCTAGAGACACTGGATTATGAAGAGCAAGTCTGCTCCTTCGACCTGCTCAACTGGATGGCATCCCTATTCGCTTTGAATGATGGTGATCTATTGGAACAAATTGCATTCCACAGTGCACGTAATCTGTTAACTCTTCAGGACCAACCTTGAAATCATTTATTTTTTATTTTTTATTTTATTGATTAAATTTAAATTTCAAATTTTTTTACTCCGATTTGGCCTTTTCTCTGGCGCCTTTGTCTCTGCTTATCGTTGCCTTCTGTTTGGCTATATGCTATGATCTGGCCAAGGGGAGGGTGTCATGTGGCAGATAGGGACATTGTCGACATCACTAAGTTAGCATGAACCCTGCAGCCATGATGCCGCTTTTGCGCACGTTACTACACAGCTTTATTTTTGCAGGACTCTGTTTATGCCTTTCACATGAGAACTGTTTGCTGTGATCGTTCTCTGATGTTCTTGGAGTTTAGTCTGAACATTGTTGTAGGAAGGTGGAATCTGACTGCATGGTTAACCCCACTTTTTTCCTGGTGTTTTGCTGGTTTTTGACTAGTCTGACTGGGATCCTGCTAATCAGGACCCCAGTTTATCTGCTTACTCCCTAAATTGGTTGTACATGTACTTTAGGTACACTCCAGATTGGATTCTGGGGTTCCCTTATAAGTCCCTAGTATATGGTATACTATGTACCCAGGGCATAGGTACCCCAGAGGCCTCCCAGGGGCTGCAGCATGTATTATGCCACCCCTGAGAGACCATTCAAAATGACACCACAGGTCTGCTACTGCAGCCTGTGTAAGGTGGTGCATGCACCCCTTACTTAGATATAGGTTCACTATATCTATCCTAATCACTGCACATATAAACCTATCAGTCACCCCTACAGCAGGCCTTATCAATCCTGAAGGCAGGGTGCTGGGTTTTATGTGAGAGGGTGCCCATGCATGAGCAGAGCCCTCTGCAGCCTTCGGAACCCATATTCCGGGGTTGTTTGTGATGCAGCCAACCATATATACTTAAGTGCATTATAACCTCGCTGTAAATGCTAACTTTAAAACGGCTGCATGGAAAAATGTTGTGTTTGGTGTCAAACACCTTGGAATCATACCTCCACACCAGTAACTGGTGTGGGAGGTATGATTCCACCCTCCTAGAGGGAGAAATATGACAGCACCGGTACACCCGGTACCAGCTTTCTTGACCCTGGCATCACAAAGTGGATGCTGCCAGCCACAGACACGAGTCTGCCCTCCTGCTGCTGGACGAAACTCCGGCAGGGGAAGGCTTGACAATAGGTTTCCTGTCACAGGGAGGTGTGACCACCTCCCAGACAGGCTTTAGTGTATTGGGGCTGGGTGGGTGCACTCTCAGAGTGCTTTGATGTCGGCACTGGGGGCACATTTGGTGTCCCTGTGCATAGTCCAGCTCAAACCGGTTGCTGGAGCCATTTGCTCCTGCTCTGGCACGAAACTGGACAAAGGACATGGGTGTAGCCACCCCTCTGTCCTGACCCTCCCATAGGTGGGTCCCCCGAGTTTGTCCCACCCCTTCCTTGGGTATAAAGTAGGAACCCCTGACTACAGGACTTTAGATTTACCTGGACTAAACTCTGCTGCAGAAACCAAGTACTTTTGACGATCTACACTTCGCTGGACGACAGAAGAATCTCCCTTGGAGTAAAGGAGTTACTTCCCTGCTGAGCAGGCACCAAAATGCATCTGACCGGTTTGCATCTACGAAGCTCCCAAAGGACTCCGAAGATTTCTGCAACACAGGAGGTGGGTTCCCAAGGTCTCCGAGGTTGATCTGCGCTCTCAGCAATTCTGACGCCCGTATCCCTCGTGGGGACCGTGAAACCCGTACCCCTGGGCACCGTGTACATTTGCAGCAGCATATACTTTTCGGCAATCCCTGAAGCTGTGCTTTGGGCTACTTGTAGTCCTGACCCCGAGCAGTAATTCCACCAAATATTTCCGGCCTACACTCCACGAGTGTTCCGTGGGCTGGTATTTCGTGATTCAGCTTGAGGTCCGTTCGCGATCCCTGGTCCGTTGGCCTGTGGGTCCCTGAAAAGGCAACTTTAACTTTCAGTGGGCTTTCCTGGTTGCTCCAGACGTGCCCTGACTCTCCATTGCTTGGAGAGTCCCCAGGACCTTGCTGGTCCTCGCAGAAGCATCTTTCCTCTGACCGCATGGGTTGCTGTTGCCAAGGCTTGTTGGTGTTCAATCCGGACACTGACCCCCCAGCACTCGACATCCTTT
Organism: Calotriton arnoldi; assembly: GCA_963921515.1. Classification (NCBI taxonomy): domain Eukaryota; kingdom Metazoa; phylum Chordata; class Amphibia; order Caudata; family Salamandridae; genus Calotriton; species Calotriton arnoldi. The sequence goes on along the minus strand of CAWUFW010022777.1, from coordinate 59,773 downwards.
GTGGGACAGCTCGAATCCAGACTGTGGTCATCGTCGACATCTCCTGGTCCCCGTGGCTGCAGAGTCAAGCTTCACCTCATCTCACCTGAAGCACCCGACATCGGTGGGCATTCGATTGCTCCGCTCCTGGTCACGTGAAGTGACCCAGACTTTGTCCTCTCTGCTTTCAGGTTCTTCTCATCTCCGATCCAGGCTTGGATCCCACCGGACACTTTTCTTCTCCACGGCAGCAGTACTTTTTCGCATTACGCCATTGAAAACAACGAGGGTTTCCGACACCACTTGACCCCTATGCACCTGGCTCCTCTGGGATAGGTAACACAGGTACCTCGGTACTCTCAAGGGTGCTGGCCTTAGAACCTTCTATGTTTAGCTGGGTTTGCTGAAAGTCCTCTCCTAAGTGTCCTTAATCTTTAAATTCTCAACCGTGACTTTCCCATAGAGTTGTACGGAGCTCGCGTCTGTGTTCCCACACTGCACCCGTCCTCCGTGGGTCCCCTGTGTCACTACCTTGGATGGTTCCTTGGGGTCCCAGCGATTCTACGTGCTCTAGGCACTGTGTCTAGTCAAGTCGTGGTTCTTATACCACTTTCTTAGTATATGGTTCGGTCTCCCCCTGGAGCCCGCTGTGTATTGTGCTATTTAGTCGTTCTAGTGATTTAATATTGTGTGTCTTGTTCTCTAATCTCATAAAGAGGTTAGTAGAGAGTGTTTAGTAATAAATACATATATTTTATATATACCTTGTGTGGTTCTCCTTTCATTTGGTCATTCAGGAGGTTATATACTGGTAATCAAGCTGCTTTACATTCCTTCGAGACTTAGCCTGAAGGCTGCTCTCCATAGCTACCACTAGGATAGCTTTCAATAAAGGTTGTCTTTAACCTAATCATCAATAAAGGTCATTTGGACTGGTGCAAGGTGCCCACTTTAATTAGTGGACAGCATATACCAGGCCAACTTCTCACAATTGTGAGCAAGGTCGATAAACAATGCCCCTTGTTATTCTGTTCTGGTCAGGCCCTAGCACCTAGACAAAACACACTAATGCAGCTGCTGCTGGAAGCTCGTACTTTGATATTACGGGAATACATGTTTAGGTAACAAACACTTGGAGAGGGACCTTTCCAAGGGAGAAGAGCAACACCCAGCCTCGATGTAGAAATCCCATCTATGCTCTAAGGTATGGGGTCTGCTAACAAAACCCAGAGATCTTCTATTATATAATAATACTCATTCTTACCGAGGGGAGGGAGGTTAGGCACTATAGTCCTTTCTCCATTGTCTTTATACAATGACATCTCCCTTCATAATGTATGGACTGGCTGTGATGCTAACTGTATTACTGTTATGCATTTTTCTGCTTGTTGTGGCATGTATACTGCATGTTAGAGCACATTAGTTAAAATAAACATTTTAAACTATATTCGTGTCTCGGTCAGATCTTATTGTGGACAGGAGCGAGAGTGTGAGCAAAAAGGTGTGTCTTGTTACCACGATCCCTGAGAGATCCGGGAGTGTTGTGTTCTGGGTTGTTTAATCATTTGCTTCTCCGTGTTTGTGTAGGAGAGCAAGTGAGACACTATAGCTAGTCGGTCCTGGGCTTGTGGGTACTAAGGTGGTAGGAAGGCTCAGCCCCTATACACCAAGGTCCCATAATCCTGCGCATAGTTCTGTGTATGTGCAGAATCCCTGCAACAATATTCAAGGTTGATATTCCATTTTTCTTCACAAATGTTTTTCTGGGCAACTTAGCTCCTCAATAGCCTCACTTAACTCCAAATCATAAGCTTATAGATGTATTATTAGCTATTGCTTGCCATTTAATAACGTCCAAATGGAAACCAGCTCATAATGTTACCTTCTGATCTTGGTGGAATGCTATATGTTTTCTTCATAGATTGGACACCAACTATGACTCTCCTATATCGTTGGCTATAAAGAGAGATCTGTTATGGCTTCTCAAGACTGCTTATTTATCGAAATCTAGTTCACTTGTAAATAAAAACCATTGTGTCTGCTGAAGTAAGGAAGCCCCCTTGAACTCACTCATCTGCCTTTTTATATTTTATATTTATATTGTTAAATTATTATGCAGTATACAAATATGTATAAGTAATAATTGCTTTTCTCTTTTCATAATGTCTACAGTTTATATTGTTATTAGCTTTTTTATCTGTATTGCGTAGTTATATATATATATATTCTTATTCCTCCCCTTTTTCTCCCCTTAGGCACCTTATACATTTACATGGTTTTTACAGCGTAACATGTATTTTTTATCCATACTCATATATATTTCAATAAGACTATACTTGCTGTGTGTTGTATTTTATATTTATCCCTCCTGTCCTATTTGATTATTTTTGTTTATATCAATTATTGTGTGCTGTTCATTGTGCAAAATAAACTCAAACTAAAAAAGACAGCGTAGTGCCAGCTCAATTCAGAATAAGTAAGTCGGGATACAGATGCAGAGGACCTGAATGGAATTTGAAAGTGCAAGTGTATGGCCTGGAGTACTGATATTTTCTGGTGGTTATACTGCTCTGCACCAGTATGAGACTTTGGGCCAGATATAGGAACATTTCATTTTGCGAGTCTCTAAGTGCAATATTTTGCAACTCGCAATTAGAGACTCGCAAAATGAAATGTACTAATGTGTCTCAGACACATTAGCTATTCCCAAATGGGTCGCAAGGGACCTGCCTCATCAATATTCATGGGGCAGGTTGCAATTTGCGACCCATTAGGAATGGGCAATAACACAGGGATGGTGGCCTGCTGGGGTCAGCAGACCACCATGTCTGCTTGCTTTTTAATAAAGTAACTTTTTTTTTTTAATGCAGCCCTTTTTCCCGTTTTCCTTAAAGGAAAACGAGATGCGTTTCAAAAAGAAAAATGAAACATTTCTGTTTCATTTTTTAAGGGTAGGCAGTGATCCGTGGGACCACTGCCTGCTCTTAAAAAACATTTTCGCTACCATTCACAATGAGGAAGGGGTCCCCTGCGGACCCCTTCCCGTTTGAGACTGGCTTACCACCTACTTAAACTGTGAGTGTTTTGCAACCTCATTCCTGTCGCAAAACAATTGTAAATCCCCCTGCGACTTGCTTTTAGGAAGGGACACTCTTGGTACGCCGCTTCCTAAAATAGGGTTTGCGAGTCGGTAATAGGTTACTGACTCGCAAAATAGGGTTTGCACATAGAAAAATGCATTTTACCCGTCGCAAACAGCCCGATGGGCCATTTGCGACCGGAAAAATGCATCATACATCTGGCCCTCAGTTAACCAACTCATTACCATCGGTACCAATATGAGACAAGTGAACCCCCTCAGGTGTGCTATTAATGCGTATAATGTGACTAGAGACACTTCAGTGCCCCTTTAGTCCCACCTAGCATGGGATTGTGGTGGAGAAATTGTAACTCCAGAACCAGATCCAAACTATAGACCTTTTGGTACCAGATAGAAGAAGTCAAGGTGTTCCCTGTCCCTTTAGCCATGAACCCTATCAGGGTAACTATCTAATTACATGGCACTGAAGTGCACTCATGTGCACTAATGCAGAAAACTGTGTCTAGTCACTGGTTTACGAGGTGGAAGTTACCTGTGGCTTGCAAAAGAAGGGAGTTAAATTTGTGTGTTAAAGAATAGATGCTAGACTCAACAAAGAGGGTGTGATGGAGTCCAAAGGTAGGAGCCCTGAACCCCAGCTGACGGATACCAGCTTCAAAAGGCTAGATGATGAATTATCTCGATGGGCGGATTTTATACCATAAATACCTATACCATACATACCATAAATACCTATTCACGCCTATAGAGACATTCATGTAAAAGGATGACGATGTTGCAATTTTCTATTTTACCTTTTAGACAGAGATACTACGTGCAAATCTATTGCTTCTATATTATATATAACATATTCTCTCTAGACTTACGCCAACAGGCGCTGTCCTGCCTTCGCCAGGAATTCTTTTTTATGGTTCTTAGTCATTGTCCTTCTGCTCCCAAAACATCTTATTTAAAAAATGTATATGTTTGTTGTTATAACTTGGTTTTGTATTTTTTCTCCTTTACATTTTACTGCACTAATGTTATATTCCTCAATTTTCAATACACTTTATATAAATACTCATGTCCCTCTCCATAAGTCAAGGAAACCGTGCTCTTAAATTATATGTGTATAGTGTATGTAATATGTGCAATCTGTTGTTTCTATTTACTATTTGTATATTTCTTCTTGTATCTGTTTATATGTAAAAATAGCAAGTTCAATTTCTGCAACTTTCTTCTGCGTTAAGCAAAAAATGTAAAATGTGTAAATAAATGAAATAATAAATAGGCAATTTTAACGATTGAGTATGGGTCGCAGGGCTATTGCAACAAACCTTACGATTGTTTGAAGACAGAATAAATGTCCAGCCAGCAACCAACCTATAGATCACCTTCTTCAAGTAAACCTTTGCAAGCAATAACATCCAATCCATTGCAATAGTATCTACAATCCAGGGCCAGTGAGGGGAGCAGGCAGTTTATTTCTGTAATTGCCCAGTGCTGGCTAACAAACCCTACAACTTGGAGAAAAGTTGTATGGATATGTATTAGAGGGGGATGAGACACTGAAGGCTCGAGTCTGGCTCGATTTAGATGCCTGGCTCAACTTGATGTCCTCTTGAGCTGAAAATTTGGTTGAGCCTTAATATGGCTACTGCCTGCACTCTTTTTCTAAAAAAAAAAATAATCTAAAAAGGGGCTTTCAGCCCACCTAGTACTTACCATTCTTTGGCCTCATTGGCACTCTTATTTTCTTTATTTTCATTGGTGAGCGCTTGTCTGCATATATCGGGTTTACTATGCCTCCGTGTTTTTGTTTTTTCCCTGGAGCATGGACTAAGAACTGATTGTTTCTTGATTAGTCTTCTTTCGTGCAGCGTGGGTTTGATTTGTGGAACTTTATACTGTGAGTGTGTATTGTTTGTATGTTCTTTTTTATACGCTCCTATGCCACTGTATCTCGTTTTTTTGCTACTTTTGTGCCCCTTCGTTTTTGCTTTTTCGTCTTGGGTGTGCTGGTCCCCTCGCTGAATGTTTCCTTTCCAGATCTTTCAAAATTTCACTTTTCAGTAAGCCGCTTTCCAGAGCCACCTAACAACACAATTTATTACATTTTTTTTTTTTTAAATCATATAATATTGTAATTTTATTGGCAATACAATACTGCCTGCAAGGCCCACATATATGGACAATATCAAGTTTGGCGTAGGTCTGAGCAATACCAATAGTATAGAACTTCAGGAACCCAGGCACAGACCAAATACTACACCCCGAATCCCACAAAGCAATAAATCACAGCAATAGAGTAGGAAAAGCTATAAGCTATTGTTGCATCCATGACTGTATGACTGTATCTCCTGGTCTAAAAGGGATTCTGTGGGCTGTGCAGGGGGCAAGTCAATACCCCTGTACTCCACCCACTGTTTCCAGATTTTCCTGTGTTTCTGAGTTCAGCCATGTGCTTGGAATACTATGTGGTAATGAAGTCCAGACAGATTGTTGAGTTCAGGATGATTTATTGTAGATGAGCCCCACCAGGAGCAGCCAGCATGCTGCTCAGCCCCATCATAACTGTGGCTTTTCTTGACAGACACCCAACATTCCGTAGTACATCATCATACTGTAACATTCTACTGGCAAGGCATATGGTGGAAATGGCATACACAAGAATGGATAGTAAACTAGAATACTACATATCTCCTTTTCTTCTAACACAACAAATAAGATAAAAACCAAAAGAAAAAGAAGAGTACCGATCCTTACATTCAGACACACCTACTGGCCAGACAGGTATGACAGGAGGCAAAGCACAGCATGAGAAATAAAGAAGACAGAGAAGAGAATGAATGAATAAGATAACATCACTCCTACTTCCCTGTAAACAACATAGCAATGGAAAATCGACATTGTAAAGCAATGAAGCTTAATGTAAACAGGGTGAAGAATGAATACAATAACATCACTCCTCCTTCCCTGAAAACAACATAGCAATGAAAAATCGACATTAATGTAAACAGGGTGAAGAACAATTGAGAATGGAATTGACCCGTGTAGAAACCTCGTGCAGAGGTCACTGCACAGTAATAATGAGATTAAAACCCATATAACACACACTGTGAGTAAAAGGGAGAACTAGGACAACCTCGTGTAAAGGTCACTTGATGTCCGCGTAAGGACAACCTGGACAAACTTGACGTCCGTATAAGGACAACCTGGACAAACTTGACGTCCGTGTAAGGACAACCTGGACAAACTTGACGTCCGTGTAAGGACAACCTGGACAAACTTGATGTCCGTGTAAGGACAACCTCATATGGAGGTCACATGTCGTGCACTGTACTGGGAATAAATCCTATACTACACACACTGTGTGTAGTAACGGCATAATTGAAGATTGAACCTGAACCTAAGACTTAACCCAAAACGTGAGGGAGGATAGCTATGAACAGGTAGAATATATGGGTCTGAACCCATGACATATTCCTGGAAATTGATTTGATAAAATGGTGTGGAAATAACTAACACTCATACACATAACATGTGCCCTGTGTGAGGCTAGAGACCATGAGTAGAACAAGTGGGCAAATGTATATAGAGCAAATGGAACTAAAACCCATAGCCATCCCTACGTAGGGAAGACTGCATGCATGCATGTGAACAGAAATAATCGAATAATTGAACTCTTGATGGTGTGTACCTAAGATCCACATATGTACCATGTTGAACCCACCAAAAAAACAACAGTATGTGAAGTATGAGAATTAACAGACAAAATGACTACAATTCATTTGTTAACAAATAATATAAACAGGACAGATCTGCACTGTAGATCCACGAACAGGTATTATGTGTATCCAAGGTGTCTTGTACCCTCCACAAATGGCTTTAACAGACGGATAACATCGGTGAGCGGAGCAGGACTAAGGCAGCATGGGACATGGCTTATCAGCGAACCACAGAGGATGTACATACCACCTAAAGTTTAAAACTGAAAGACAGTAGCAGCCTACAGAGCAAGAACACCGACTCCACAACTTCCGTGAATGAGGTCTTCTTCGGCAACGGGGAGGACCATAACCAAGCAAATACTGCACCGTCATGGAACGTATGTGTCTCACATCCCTTCCATCTCCGCTGTCCGTCTTGCACTAACGCCGCACTTGTCACTTCCAAAATAATGGTGAAAACGTGGTTGGCAACATGAAGACTGTAAACAAAGTAATGCTAGCACAGTCGGACAACCTGTAAATGGCGGCACGTTGGTTACGTTGCACCGGGTGGCTCCCGGCATTGTTGTGCAGCAAAGCGTCCCTGAGAAGCAGACAGAACCACATAGAAGGAAAAGACGTCACTTTGGTGCCATGGAGACCCCACAAGAGCGAAGGTAAGGGCACGCTCTGCTAGTGACTCACGCGACATACTTTTGAATCGCAACACGGCGGTTAGACAAAGCCCTAATGTCTTAAAGGGGGCTAGCAATCAGAGACACAAATGCCTCACCTTACAAATCCTCCTCAAAGTATGAGTGTAGCCACTTGCAGAAAAGAACTCTCCTTGGAGTATACCTGTTTTTTACAAAATATCCAGCACAGCCACTTGTAGAAAATGCGCATGTGAGATCCAAGTACATGTTTCGCGAATAGTTTACTTGTAGAAGCTGCCGAAACAAATGCAAGCACAGTCGCTACAACTTGGACTCTGCGTGGCACTAAAAACATCATGACAGTAAACACTTCTCCCTAAAAGCCGTTGGTGAGATGATCTTGCAGAAAACAGGTTTGCGGAAGACAGAAGCACCCCACTCTGCACGGGAGACAGAAACTCAGGCAGTCTAATTACCTTGCTTGTTGAGGCACTGTAGACACAGCGTAGATACAGCAGGAACAGGCTTGGGCTGCAGCTGAAACTGAATTAGCAGGAACTGGCACGTTTGTGTAGTGGGCGACCGATGGCCAGGTCACTGGTATCTCCCTTTTACCGCAAACATGGAGATGACAGTGACGCTTAACTGTTTTGAAATGCCGTTGAAAGTCATTGATGAAAGGCGCTTGAGTTGCTTTGATCTTGAGAAACGCTTGAAGACAGCACAATCTGTAGAGCAAGGGTGGTGCTTGAGCGAAGTGGGATCTGGCACACGCACGTTGGGGGCGACCGGTGGGGTGGTCACTGCTGGTCACTGGTGGGGCTCAAGGTGCCAGAGTCCTTGTTAAAATTATAGATTGTAGTTTCTTGATGCCTCTTGAAAAATCTTGACTTCTTTGACATTGAATTCTTTTGTTGAGCACGTAGAATGAGGGTAAGTTTCCAGATCGTCGCCATAAAAATGTAGTAATCAAGTCCAGACAGAGAGATGAAGTTCAAGATGATTTATTGTAGATATGTAGATGAGCCCCACTAGGAGCAGCCAGCATGCTGCTCAGCCCCATCATAACTGTGGCTTTTCTTGACAGACACCCAACATTCCGTAGTACATCATCATACTGTAACATTCTACTGGTGATCCAGTGGGTTACTAGCAACAAGCACTCATACACTGAATACTCACCTGGGCCCATTCATTCACACTAACTAGCAATCACCGCTGGGGGGAAATCAGTTGTACTCTTTATCAAAATCCCTGCTACCAATTACCTTTCCTGATTGAAGAGTAATGACTTACCAATGGACCTTTGACAATTGGGGATAAAATGAGAATGTACAAAACAAAATTTTCATTAACCACCTGAAATAACCACTGACTCAGGAAGTTTTTTAAATGTTTATCTAAATTCTTTAGCAGAGTAAATTACAATCCACATAATACTTAATCGCAAATCAAGGAGGAAACATACTATTTTCACCTATTGATCACAAATGACGGCCCCTCAGAAAGGAGAAGATAGAGACAGCAGTACAAACTAGATTACGCATTTATAGTTACTTAAAGGTGTGAAAACCAAACCCCTTGGCCAAGGAGTTGGAAGAGGGTCCCAAGAAAGGATGAAGACCAAGACCTCCGGACCAGGTTCAGGACAGGATAGATGACCTCTCTACCAACGACGCCTGCGTCGTTCCCCTCTCTGACACTTCATTCCTTCTCGGTTCTTCCGTGTCTTCTTTCTAATGGAATCTGCCACCCCCACCTCAGGACTTCTTCGGACAGCGGTTCAGTCTGCAATCGATCAGCTCTCGTCTGTGTCAGCATCCGATTCTAAGTGCCTAGTCATTTGTGCACCCTAATGCTCTAACTAATTAGCTAAGTCTATATCTATTATACCCTTCTACACCCAGGTACCTCCCATTAATGTTTCAAAATTATGGGCCCACTACTTCTGATTGGACAGGGGTTGATCCTCACACCATGACAATTTAGTTCAATTTCTTTAAGCCCATTGTTTTAAAATACCGCCCCTCACAATTAATACATTTGCTTTATTTCCCACCCGTCTCACGACAATTTTCAATACAAAGTGTTTACAATATGTATCAACTTTTGGACATCTCAGATGAACTGTGAAGGTGATCAGCGGGTCATGTCCTTGGACATCTTCCAAGTTGACTTAATCACTTTGTCTTGTTAGTTTCAGAGCGCATGCGTAGGTCACATGGCTCGAGTGCTACTGTTCAGTTAACCCAGGCCCATTTTACAAACTAATAGAAATCAAAGAAGAAACATATTAAAATCAAAAAATAAATGTTTTCACTGTATACCACCTACTTCTACTCTATTCCCATTTAATTATAAATGTCTATCCCGCATTAGTAGCGTCAGAATACCACATTATTAATTGCAACAATGCGAAAGCTTTAGCATGTGAGAACATTAAGCAGCCATTTTAGCATACACTGTGCAGAAGCAAAAGATTCCCTCCAAGCAAAGAAAGACATCATACCACGTGACATGGTTGACACATGCGCAGTTGAGTTCCCGCGCTTTAGCGGCCATTTTGGATTTAGACGAGGATTACTTATTAGTGAAAACACAGGCAAGCATCTCTCAGATAAAAAATGTTGTGTTTGCACATTATTAATAATGACATTACAAGGTTTTAGTACAAATTAATTAATACTGTGAGAAGATTGCTTACGAGCAAGTCTCATTGTGAGTCCTTGCTCCATCAATCCCCTCTCTGATGGCGTTTCTGAGCCATCAAAATTACCCACAACCAGATGCCAACTTCTAGCATATTTCTGTCACAGTTTCATTTTTACATTGTCTATTCTTATCCTCTCCTTTCAGTTTCTTGTATATTTCACTTTTCAGATCTTCGAATTCAATTTCATCAAATTTCCGTTTCTTGCCTTTTCCTGTCACCCTATATGTTTCGTTCTTTCTACAACATTTGCACCATATCATTATTGACAGTACTATTATTGCTATCCCTACTAAGGGTACTATTATTTTACCTATAAGTCCTTTTCCTACATTAGTAAACCAGGTACCAATTGACGTAATGCTATTTGTCAATCTTTCCCATACACTATCAACTTCCAGTGGTTTCAGTTCATTCTCAAGTTTTGTTATATTCTTTACATATGTTCCGATTTCTGCACTTTTGTCAGGAATATACGTGCAACAATGTTTTGTTTTCAACAATTTACAGACTCCACCCTCTTTTGCTAACAATATATCAAGAGCAAGTCGATTTTGCATAACCATAGATCTAATCGCAACCATTTCCGCATTAATCATTAGAAATCCTCCAGCAGTATCCGTTGATAAACGATCAACCATTGAAGACAATTTACATATTCTCCTTGAGTTCAGAATTACTCCCACTGAAGGTATCAATGCACCAAAAATATCACCTACAATTTCTGAAAAACTAGCTCTTTTACTACGTGTTAATTCACTATTATTTTCATTGCTCCCAGTGTTTCTTTTTACGTGGTATACTTTTGGAAAAACTATTCCAAAATAACAACTTCCATACCACCGTGCAGGAAGCCTAAAGTAAGCCTTATTCCCACACACATAATAAATTCCAGGAAAAACTGAATCTGTTCCTCCTTTTAGTCCCCAACCTCCAAGAATTAAGAAATTATGTTCACATTCACTGGTACCAATAAAAATATTGTTATAATCAGTCTTTAACCTATGTAGACAACTTTTCCCTGTCTTTACAAAATCCAGAGCCATAGCAGCTTGAGCCTTGCCCGGTGTGTAAGTACCCTCTTTCTCAGCCCAAGGTGGAAGATGAGCTTTATGCTCAGACGCTTTCTTTTGGAAATTCTGTCTTCTATTCTCAACCAAGTTCAAAAATATCTTTTCTTCTTCACGTAATGAACATGTTAGATTGCTCCTATGTGCATATGTTATGTCTATCAACTTCATCGTTAAGAAAAATTCTCCCATAAATTGTGCATCTTGACTACTAAGCACTGGGTTCAGATTCTTTCGAATAGGAACTTCTGAAAATATCACATCTATATTTGAATAATAATACTGAAGTTTCCCTGTTCTATAAAATAAACTAGTTAGTACACTGCATGATATACCATAAGTTAATGGCAAATGATGATATGTTAGACCTTCTGCTACTGATTCAGGTAACTTCATACAGACATAACAGTCACTAACTTCCATTGTATCTACGTACTGAAACAATAATTTAGTAAAAACATTTAAACTAGTATCATTATCTGTTACCACGTGATGACAATCTGGTTCATCCTCTGCTTCTATTTCTACTCTATCACCTTTCAAGTTATTTATCCTTCCCTTAGTATCATTGTTATTCTTTTTGTCCATTATCATAAGGTAAGGAATTGCTACGATCACAACTAACCACACTATAAGCACCACTACCAGACTACATATGTATATAGCACAGCATCTTTTATAACATTTCCGTTTCGGTCTCCCAGAAACTCTGTCATCAGCCATTTTGACAAAGAAGAATTTTCTTCTTTTCTTTTTCTTTCAAGACTTTAATATTTATCAAGGAGGTTTCACTTCTTTTTCATAGGTCAATTCTGCACTTGTTCCTTCGTCACCACTTTCACTTGACTCTGAACTCTCGTAGTCTTCAAGGATTATATAAGTCCAATCAGGACCTTTAAACTTATTGTTCACGAGTTTCAATCTTTTGCTTTTTCGTTTTTCAGTTCCGCTTGTTTGTCCAGATAAGCTTGTTACTTCATTTACTTGTTCTGGATCTTCACTTTGTGTTTCTATATGATATTTTACTCTTTTAATGACACTAGGCCAATGATCACCTTTTCTGACTTTCTTTGTTTGCACTGTATCTTCACCTTCTGAGTCTTTTCCGAAAACTCTTTTATTTTCAAGGTGTGGCACAAGTTGATTTTCCTTGATTTCAGTTTCTTCTTCTATCTGCTTTTGATCAGATCTTGTTGTTGTTTCTTCAGTTGCCTGAGTGTTAGTTTCTACTAACTGACCCTGTTCAGGATTTACGTCTTCGTGCTTGATGCTTTCTTGCTCGATGTTTTCTTGGTTTTCTTCTTCCTGAACGTGTTTTTCTTGTTCTAACTGGTTCTGATCAGGGCTTATTGCACTTTGTACTTCTGCAGCCTGACCGTGTTCTTCTGAACCTATCTGTCCCTGCTCAAATTTTGTTGTTTCGTTGTCAATTTGAGCCCAATTTCCTTTTCCTATCTGGGCCTGCTCAGGTTCTCTTATTGTTTCAGTTTCCTTTTCCTGAGTTGATTCTTCTTCACCTATCTGGTCTTCTCTAATTTCCTCTAATCTAGCTCTACTTCTTGTTTTGATGAAGAGTTCAGGTAGATCAACCACTGGTATCCAGTCCTGACTTGTGCTCGGTTGTTCTTCTTCAGCTTTTCCCGAATCTATCACTTGGGATTCTTCAGCTGACCAACCTTCAGCTTCCTCAGCTATTGATGCTGACTGAGGATCTTTTCCTTCAGGAGCTGGCACCCTTTTGGTGTGGCATACATGAATCCAATTAGGCAATCCTGCACATTTCACTGCTGTGTTTGTAACCAATATAACCTGACAAGGTTCGCCCCACCTGGGTGATAAACATGTTTCTCTGGTGTGATGCTTCACTACCACCCAGGTTCAGATCATGCTCTTGTTCAGGCTGCCTGGAAACTGCGTCTTCTCCAACCTGGTGAGAGACAGAACGCACTAGGTCAGCCAATGCTTTGCAATAATCTAGAACCATATCATCAGTTATGTTCAGCAGTTTATTTCCAGGTACATGAGCTTGTCTCATTGCTCTTCCCATGATGATTTCATGTGGACTCAATCCTGTATTTCTATCAGAAATGCTTCTGAGTCCCATTAAGACAAGAGGCAATGCATCTGGGCAATCTAACGATGTAGATGCACACATCTTTGACAATCTTGATTTTATTGTGCCATTCATTTGTTCAACCACTCCAGAAGCCTCTGGGCAGTACGCACAGTGCAATTTTTGTTCAATTTTAAATGCTTCACAGATTATTCGAATTACATTGTTATTGAAGTGACTCCCTGTATCTGATTCCAAAGTTACTGGGAAACCGAACCGTGGAATGAGTTCTCGTAACAACAGTTTTGCAACTGTAATGCTGTCATTCCTCCTAGTAGGGTAAGCCTCCACCCACCTTGAAAACAGACACACTATGACAAGTACATATTTCAGTCCTTTACATGGTGGTAACTGAATGAAATCTAACTGCAATCTCACAAATGGACCCTCGGCCTTTCCAATTTTTCCCAAACCAATTACTGTTCTCCTTCCTGGATTATTCATTTGGCAAGTTAAACATCTCTGGCAAAGACTCTCTGCTGCAGCCCTAAACTTTGGATTGTACCAACTTTGTCTGAAAAGTCTAATCATGGCATATCTCCCTACATGTGTGTCTCCGTGATACATTCTGGCCATTTGTGAAATCAGGCAATCAGGCATGACTGGTCTGCCATCTGAATAAACCCACACTTCATCATCTGTTCTTCATCTACACCCTATTTTTATCCAAACATCTCTTTCACTCTCCTCAGCATCAGCCTGCAATCGTTTCACATCATTCCATGTTTCAGGTGTTGAACATAGCATAAGTTGGCAGCTGATTCCCATCCTTTCGACTTTTCTGTTTACTGCCAATTTGTTTCTGGCACAGTGTTGAGCAATTAGGTCTGCGTATCTGTTACCGGCTACCACCCAGTCATCTCCTGACTGGTGTGCGGCACATTTCACCACTGCCAATTCTTTTGGTGATTGTATTGCCTCCAATAATTCTTTTACAAACTGCCCATTTTTGATTGGGGATCCTGAAGAAGTCATGAAATCCCTCTGCATCCCCAGTTGGCCAAAATCATGCACAACCCCGTACCCATATTGACTGTCCATAAATATGGTTACTTTTAGATTTTTCCCAATTTTGGAGGCTTTGATCAAAGCAATTAATTCAGCTACTTGTGCAGATTTGACTCCTGGTAAATAGGATGCTTCGACTATTCCAGAAAGTTCACATACAGCATAGGCTGCACTCAATTTGCCATCCTCAAGCCTTAGGCATGAGCCATCTACAAAAGGTTCCCTGTCTGGGTTCTTAAGTGACATTTCCTGTATGTCAGGACGCGGTTTGGTACACACCTCTGTGACCTGCAAACAGTCATGTTCTAGGTCATCCTTAACTTCTTCACAATATGGATCTGGCAATAATGTAGCAGGATTTACAACTGTGCACCTAGCTATGGTCACATTTTCATCTCCTAGAATTATTCGCTCATATCTTGTCATCCGACTAGGTGTGAGATGCTGAGTTCTAGTTCTTGTCAAGAGGATCACAACTGCATATGGGACTAACACTTTAACAGGATATCCCATTACTATTGACTCACTTTGTTCAATGCTCATACAGGTAGCAGCAACTGCTTTTAAACAGCCTGGCAATGCTGCAGCCACTGGGTCCAATGTAGCAGAAAAATATGCTATAGGACGCCTGTCTAGTCCATGTCTTTGAGTTAGCACTGAAAGTGCACAACTTTCTCTTTCATAGCAAAACAGTGTGAATTCGTTTGTATAGTCAGGCATGCCCAAGGCAGGTGCCTCACACAAAGCATTTCTTAATTTTACGAATGCACTGGCACTTTCATTATCCCATTCAACTGGATCCTTTGCTTTCTTTTTTGTTAACTGAATTAAAGGCTTCGCTAGTAATGAAAACCCTATAATCCATTGTCGACAGTATCCTACTATTCCTAGAAACATTCTCACCTCTCTTTGCGTTACTGGCATTTTCATTTTCTTAATTATCTTTATTCTTTCAGAGGTTATTCTTCTTTTCCCTCTTTCAATTTGGTGTCCCAAATATTTAACTGCCGTTGTACAAAATGGTAATTTTTCAGGTGACACTTTGTGTCCTTCCTCAGCCAAATGGTTGAGTAATGCAATTGAATCTGCGACACTATCATCATGAGTTCTTGACGCTACCAACAAACCGTCTATATACTGCACCAAGACTGAGTTCCTGGGCATTACTAATTTCTCTAGGCACCTTTTCAGTATCTGATTAAAAATGGAGGGACTTTCTGTGTACCCTTGAGGAACACAATTCCACACATAGACACGGTTTTCGAATTTAAACGAAAACAGATATTGGCTATCTGGATGCAATGGTATTGAGAAAAATGCTTGGCACCGATCAATTACAGTAAACCATTCTGCATCCCATGGTATCTGATATAGGATCACTGCAGGATTTGGTACTGTAGGACAACAAGGTACCACAATTTTATTAATTTTCCGCAAATCCTGAACGATCCTATATTTTCCACTAGGCTTTTTCAAACCCATAATTGGCGAACTACAAGGGCTACTCAGAACTTCTTTTAATATGCCTTGTTTCACCATTCTGCCAATTTCTTCAGTAACTCCTGCTTTTACTTCTGCACTCATTTTGTACTGTCTGGTATTTGGGAAAATTGCGCCTTCTTTTACAGTGATCTTCACTGGGTCTATTTTTGCCATAAGACCTACTTCTTTCCCAGTAAAATCCCATACCTTAGAGTTCACTGTCATTCTTAACTCTTCTGGTAACTCATCTTTGGTTATCAAGGAGAACATCTCATCTACTTCCGTACCTTGCTTGGCTATCATGAATTTGTACACATGATCTTCATCCGGGGTCTGTATTGCAACACCATCCGGTGTGCAAAAAATAGTGCAGTTCATCTTGCACAGTAAGTCTCTGCCCAGTAAATTTACTGGACTGGAATCACACACCACAAATTGGTGCATTTCTCGAACGTTTCCTATTCTTACTTCCATGAGCTCAGTAAGGGGTGTTCTAATCTTTTGATTTGCTACACCTACAACTTGGATAGCTTCTCCAGAGAGAGGGAGGTCTGGGATGTCTGCTGTTCTTACAGTAGAACGGGTAGCACCAGTGTCCAAAAGAAAAGAGATATCATTACCTTTTACTTTCCCTTCAACATATGGACCTGACTGATCTACCGACAAGGATGCGCCAAGTACGCACTCCTTCTCCCCCTCTCCTAGGCACCGTCATTGATAATCATATGGATTAAAATCATCCTGTAAAAGAAACTGTTAAGTTACATATTCATTCTTACCACTTCCTCCTTGATATCCGACGTCTGTACCATGCTTTGCTCTGCTTACATTACCCTGTATAGGGGCAGGTGGCAACTGACTGAGGATTTACACCCTGCTGTTAGTCATTCTGTGTCTGTGGATTTAAATTATGATTTGGGCCATTATTATTTTGAATCTTTTTACATTCGTTCTTCCAATGTACCAACTTTCCGCATCCATGACAAGGAAATTTCTTTTTAGCCTCTTCTCTACTCATTCATCCTCTCACTTTTCCACCATTCCCTGTGTCACCATTCGTTCCAGATTCTTTTCCCTGACTTTCTGTTAGATTATCCAAATTAATTCCCTGTCGCTCAGCCATTTTCACTTGAGCCCACATCACTTTTTCTTGTGCCTGTCTTCAATGTCATCTCCACAATATTTAGCATATTTCAAAATTTCATCAATAGGCTTTCCCTGCCAACATAACATGTGTTGCTTAATCATCTGACAAATCTCTGGTTTTAGACCATAAACAAATCGATAGACAAACTGACTCATATTTTTATCCCCAATATCTTCGAAACCGCTGTACTGTTTGAACACCTGTAATAGACGTTCGTAGTAGGCGTATACCGATTCACTTGCCTCTTGGGTAGTCCTGTCTATTTTCACCCAATCTGTTTCTTTTGGTGGTATTTTCCCTTTCAAATAAGTTATTACCTGGTGATACTTTTTCATCACATCATTTGATGGGGCACCTGTCTTTGGATCTCTAGGATACTCTTCACTAGGCCAGTCGATTGTAATTTTACAATCTGTCCATAAATCGGCAGGTACCACTATGTCAAACAAACCATCTAAGTCCTTTAACAATACCTTTGAAACTTTCACAAACCTCTCAACCTGCTTGTACCATTCAATTGGTTTTTCTCTCAATTTTGGAAAATCATTTGTAAATGACAAAATATCTTGCCTGCTCCATGGGACATGAACATAACCTCCTCCTGGAACCTCCCGCATCGGGTACATCTGTTCTACTTTTCCTGTTTCCTTCAATAAATACTCAGAAGTCGTTCTACTGAGACGTGCCTCTTCCTTTTTCTTTGTCCATCTAGTTTTCCATTTATCCAGTCCCCCCATTTCTGTAATATTGACATTAATTCTTTAATTTGTAATTTTCTACCAGATGTATTCATATTTTCTAAATCTTTGTCAGTAAAATCTGCTCTATATGGTTTCTGTAGTACCTTCGACTTCCTTATTTCAATTCCCATTTCTGAGGCCAAATCTGTTAATTTTTCATGGAATATTTTTACATTTCTGGTTATGCTTCTACATATGAACAATAGTTCTTCTTCACTGTAGGTATTTAAACGATCTACTCCTACATTGCCTGCTATCATTTCTTCTAACTCGACTTTTAATTTATAAATGTCCAAGATCTTTGGGGGTGAACTTTGTCTGTCTATCCCTTGTGCCCATCTTTCTAAGTCTTCTGGAGTTACTACGGTTGCACTCTTAGTTCCTGAAGATGTTATTATATTCACATCCTTTGAGCTACCAGGTGTGACTCTTCTCGGGGTGCTATTTGCGGATTCTCGAATAGGCAAATCCATTTGTGAAATCATAGATTCACAATCACTGATATGGTCATCAATTATTACAGCTTCATGTTTAGGAATATCCACAGGTGTAGGCATAACTAGAGGTTTCGGACAATTTACTTTGTCACCATATAAAGGGACCACAGGACCAATGGTTACAGGTATGGTCAGGGAATCAGGATGTACATTCAACTGTGTTATTTTTTGTATCTATTCTGCTCTTTCTGTCTACAGCCTCTCTTTCCTTATCCTGAAGTACCCTATTAACTGGTGGATTATGCAGTACTTGAGGTACCAATGGTGTTCTCAAAATTGGTGCACTTGGGGAACAACCACCCAACCCTTCCTGGTATGGTGGCGGGTTCTTTAATAATTCCTCCATAAATTCATCTTCGGATTCTCCAAACCCTGTCATGTGTTTAGTCTTTTCTTTGCATTTTCTCCCTAGCTGTTCATCAGCCATGAATACTGGATACAAACCCTCGGTAAGCATCGCTCTTCTCCACTGTTTCATCTGAATTTCTCTTGTCTCATTTTGGTGTCTACCGAAAAATCCCCTGTAACCCCTATTGCTTCTGGGTCTATCACGTTCAAATGCCTCTGTTTCCCATTCTTCTAGGGCTTCGTACTGCGTTAGTCTTGGTCTGGGTTCTAATTCATTCATTCTTATTCTTAAATTTTGAAGAATTCTCCCATTGAAAGTACCATTCTCTGGGAAAGCTAATATTCCGTCATCTTTTGTATATTCTATCCAATTTTCTAACCATACACAAGTATGATAACCCGTCTCCATCATCATGAATGAGGCAGGCGTTTTTGCTGGTGGAATGATAATTCCTTCCCTAGTTTTGATTGGCTTATCCTTTTTAAAATAATTCTTAATCTTTTGTAAGAATGACAATTTTCTCTTTTCTCCGTACATTTTTGGTAAATATCTGTTTATTGAATTATATTCTGCAAAACCTAGTAATCTCCTGTCTGGACGTGTTCCTATTAAAGTCGGATCGCGTTTCCACATATAATCTACACTGTCCACTAAGATTTCGACTTCTATGCTGACAACCAATCAAATTCCAGCTAACATTTGTCTCGGGCCAATCCTAGCGCGGCTTTTCTGTGACGTTTGTCTGTCGACCCCTCCTTTACAATCTGCGCTTCTCTGTCCCTCGCTGTTTCAACCAATCCCAGCGCGGCACCTGTGACATCAGCTTTTACTCCGACAGCTGACCCTCCCTTTACAAAATTGTACGCAAAACTTTATTTTCTCAACGCTTCTTATTAAAATTCAGTAACAACATAAAACATTCGCTATTGTGCCAGTTTCTCTAAATTGGAAAAGATAGTTTTCTCTCATACTTAGTAAAACCTTTCCGTTTACTAAACATACACTACGAGTAAAACCCTTCCGTTTACTCTTCATATAAGCTTTGGAAATACCTGCTACTTCTTCAATGTTACCCTTTCTAGGTGATATAACATCAAATTTTCATCAGCGTATTCCTTTGCTGTCACTCACACGCACAGAGTCCCTAACAAGTACTGATAGCCCTGCTTAACTTTTCAGTACTATTTCTGCCTGACAGATAACCTCACTGCAGTATGGCTTCCACTTACCATCCGCTATTCAAATTCCCGGGGATTCTAGACAACATAAAACAAAACTTTTAAACAAACGGATGTTAGTTCATAAAAATAAAATTCTCATTACCCAATTAACAAAGTAAAACCATCCTCTGATAACCAGAAAACTGATCCAGCGGGTTACTAGCAACAAGCATTCATACACTGAATACTCACCTGGGCCCATTCATTCACACTAACTAGCAATCACCGCTGGGGGAAATCAGTTGTACTCTTTATCAAAATCCCTGCTACCAATTACCTTTCCTGATTGAAGAGTAATGACTTACCAATGGACCTTTGACAATTGGGGATAAAATGAGAATGTACAAAACATAATTTTCATTAACCACCTGAAATAACCACTGACTCAGGAAGTTTTTAAAATGTTTATCTAAATTCTTTAGCAGAGTAAATTACAATCCACATAATACTTAATCGCATATCAAGGAGGAAACATACTATTTTCACCTATTGATCACAAATGACGGCCCCTCAGAAAGGAGAAGATAGAGACAGCAGTACAAACTAGATTACGCATTTATAGTTACCTAAAGGTGTGAAAACCAAACCCCTTGGCCAAGGAGTTGGAAGAGGGTTCCAAGAAAGGATGAAGACCAAGACCTCCGGACCAGGTTCAGGACAGGATAGATGACCTCTCTACCAACGACGCCTGCGTCGTTCCCCTCTCTGACACTTCGTTCCTCCTCGGTTCTTCCGTGTCTTCTTTCTAATGGAATCCGCCACCCCCACCTCAGGACTTCTTCGGACAGCAGTTCAGTCTGCAATCGATCAGCTCTCGTCTGTGTCAGCATCTGATCCTAAGTGCCTAGTCATTTGTGCACCCTAATGCTCTAACTAATTAGCTAATTCTATATCTATTATACCCTTCTACACCCAGGTACCTCCCATTAATGTTTCAAAATTATGGGCCCACTACTTCTGATTGGACAGGGACAGAGGGTTGATCCTCACACCATGACAATTTAGTTCAATTTCTTTAAGCCCATTGTTTTAAAATACCGCCCCTCACAATTAATACATTTGCTTTATTTCCCACCCGTCTCACGACAATTTTCAATACAAAGTGTATACAATATGTATCAACTTTTGGACATCTCAGATGAACTGTGAAGGTGATCAGCGGGTCATGTCCTTGGACATCTTCCAAGTTGACTTAATCGCTTTGTCTTGTTAGTTTCAGAGCGCATGCGCAGGTCACATGGCTCGAGTGCTACTGTTCAGTTAACCCAGGCCCATTTTACGAACTAATAGAAATCAAAGAAGAAACATATTAAAATCAAAAAATAAATGTTTTCACTGTATACCACCTACTTCTACTCTATTCCCATTTAATTATAAATGTCTATCCCGCATTAGTAGCGTTAGAATACCACCTTATTAATTGCAACAATGCGAAAGCTTTAGCATGTGAGAACATTAAGCAGCCATTTTAGCATACACTGCGCAGAAGCAAAAGATTCCCTCCAAGCAAAGAAAGACGTCATACCACGTGACATGGTTGACACATGCGCAGTTGAGTTCCCGCGCTTTAGCGGCCATTTTGGATTTAGACGAGGATTACTTATTAGTGAAAACACATAGGCAAGCATCTCTCAGATAAAAAATGTTGTGTTTGCACATTATTAATAATGACATTACAAGGTTTTAGTACAAATTAATTAATACTGTGTGAAGATTGCTTACGAGCAAGTCTCATTGTGAGTCGTTGCTCCATCACTGGCAAGGCATATGGTGGAAATGGCATACACAAGAATGGATAGTAAACTAGAATACTACATACTACTAGTTCCAATCCCATACATTTGTCTATGGCTCGCTTCCATCCACCCGGCGAGGGTGGGGAGACTTCTCTCCAGGGTTGGGCAACATCCCGCTTTGCCAGAGTCAGTCCCAAAAACAAGAGGTGTTGTTTATATGTGTTGCCGCTTATCGCCTCCGTGCTGTGCCGGAGAACTAGTTTAGGTTCAAGGGGGATCCGCCAGGACAACACCTGAGCCAAGCAGGAGGTCACCCCGCGCCAGAAGGGCTGAAGCACGGAACAACTCCATACAGTATGTAGGAGGGTCCCCTCCTCCCCACCAAAACGGAGACACAGCGGAGGATATTACTTCCATACGCCAAAGGCTAGATCTTGTATAGTATGCTAGATGCAAATATTTTAATTGAATTAAGCGTTGGCGTGATGCAATGGCTCCCCCTCAAGGACTTGCCAGTGCTTCTGTCCAGTCATCGTCATCCAGATCCTCAACATCTCCCTACCAAGTCACCCGTAACGCGTCTAGGGTAGTGTGACTATGTGTAGTCAGGGTTTAGTATACTTGTCTAATTTTGTCTGCGCCCATGTCACCCAATAACAGCTGCCCCTCCAGTGGGTTCAATTCTGGTAACTCCGTCAGGTTCTTAATATATGGTGTCAGTGTGTGTCTGAGTTGTAAATATTTATAAAATTGACTACGATGTAGTTGGTACTCATTCTGCAACTGCTGGAATGATTTGAGCACAGTCCCTTTCATAATGTCTCCCAGTGTGGATATGCCTATGAGGTCCTATGCTCGGAACCCTGGCAGTGCAGCTACCTGTCAGGTAAAGGTTCCATGCCATAATTGTGTCGTCTGAGTCAACCATCCCCACCAACCCAACCGCCGGACCATCTGTCGCCATAGTCTGATAACTACTCTAGCCGCTGGGGGCAAGTGGGCTATTCCTATGTGACTGTAGAGAAAATCTGATAGTGGCCGGTTGCCCAACGCTCGTCTCTCCACTATATATGCCGGGTCTGTCTGTGCACTATACCACTATTCGTTGATATTGAGTAAGTGGGAGGCGGAGTAGTAGGCATACACATCTGCCGCGGATATGCCCCTGCAATAAGTGGACTGTATACAGGTGCGGAGGGCAACTCTAACTGCACCACCACCCCACAGAAAATGATTAAGAACTGCGTTAATCTGCTTACACCATGATTGTGGAATATCATAGGGGAAGTTCTGAAGCCGGTAACAATTTATTACATTTTAATAAAGTTACATGTTGCAGCATTCACAAAGGGTTTGTTTGTTTTATAGCCTGCCGTCCTTTTGGTGGTATTCCATGTTATGGCACCTTCCTAGCCAATTTCAGAAAGGCAACGTGAGTTGCATGTTTTTAAGTTGTACCAGGTGATGATATCGGCGCTTGACTAAATGTATGTGTATGCATGCGGTTAGCAGTTCATAGGTTGTACACCTCAATAACACGCCATACGATACTCATACCATAATGTACTATCCAATAAAAGACCGTAACATATCACATTATACAATAACAAACCATGCCATACCACACTATACAATAAAAGGCCATAATATAAGTCGCTCGGATGGCATCTCGACTCATCATTTGTTTGCTCACCTGCCACCTCAGTTTGGACTCAGGCATATGCAAATCAGCCTTGTCTCTGCTCCTCATGGGAACAGCCCAGCCTGATCTGCCAGGCCAGGTCCTCACTGAACTGGAACACAAGCAACCTGGGACCAATTTTGCCCTAAAATGGCCTCATCAGCCATGTGTAGCTTGTTTCCAGTGGCACAGTGAGCATGTGACCCACGTCTGGGCATACTGTTTTTTTTCTAACCACTGGCAATCGTTCGGGGTACCATTCCAACCCATTGTTCTTTTGCTCACTTTGCCAACTCAGTTTGGACCCAGCCATATGCAAACCAGCCTTGACCCTGCTCCTCATGGGAACAGTCCAGCCAGAACTGCCAAGTCAGGTCCTCACCAAACCAGAACAAAAACAACCTAGGACCAGTTTGGCCCTGATAATGGTTCATTAGCCAGGTATAGCTTGATTCCAGTGGCACAGTGAGCACGGGACCCACGTCTGGGCATACCCTTCCCACTTAGGGAAGGACATCAAACACACCAAAGGAGATGGGAGGAATGCTTGCAGTTTGCCTAACCACTGGCAATCACTAACTGTGGCATCCCAACCCATTATTCTTTTGCTCACCATGCCATCTCAGTTTGTACCCAGCAATACGCAAATCAGTCTTGACCCTGCTCTCCATGGGAACAGAACAGTCCAGCCCGAACTGCCAGGCCCTCACTGAACCAGAACACAAGCACCCTGGGGCTGGTTTTGCCCTGATAAGGGCTCATCAGCCAGGTATAGCTTGATTCCAGTGGCAAAGTGAGCACAGGACCCACGTCTGGGCATACCCTTGTCACCCAGGGCGGTCCATCATAGACATAAAAGGTGACAGGAGAAATGCTTGTAATTGTCTAACCACTGGCAAACGCTCGAGGTAGCATCCCAACCCATCGTTCTTTTGCTTACCAGCCCATAACTAGGGTGAAACTGGTTCTAGGTTGCTTGTGTTCTGGTTCAAGGAGGACCTGGCCTGGCAGTTTGGGCTGGACTGCGCCCATGAGGAGCTGGGTCAAGACTGATTTGCATATGGCGGGGGGGCAAATTGAGGTGACATGGTGAGCCAAAGAACAATGGATTGGCGATGCTATCCCGAGCGACTGTCAGTGATTAGACAAATAGCAAGTATTGCATTCCTCCCATCACCTTTTGTGAGTTTCATGTACTGCCCTAAGTAGCATGGGTATTCCCAGACATGGGTCCTATGCTCACTGTGTCACTGGAGCCAAGGTGTACCCAGGTGCTGAGCCCATAAGTAGGACAAAACCTGTCCTGAGTTGCTTATGTTCTGGTGCAGGGAGGACCTTGCCTGGCGGTTCAGGCTGGACTGTTCCTATTGAAGCTCGGTCAAGACCGATTTGCATATCCCTGGGTCCAAACCGAGGTGGCATGGTGAGCAAAAGAATGATGGGTTGTGATGCTACCCCGAGCAATTGCCACTGGTTAGACAAATTGCCAGCATTCCTTCCATCACCTTTTGTGTGTTTCCCATACCATACCATACTGTACAATAACAAGATGTACCGTATTATACTACCCAATTAAGTCACCCTTACCTCCTTTTACCTCTGCCTACCACTGAACCCTCAAGTCACCCTCACCTCCCTTTACCTCTACCTACCACTGGCCCCTCAAGTCACCCTAGCCTACCTTTACATCTGCCCACCCCTGACTCTCAAGTCACCTTCACCCCGCTTTACCTCTTCCCATCCCTGAGCCATCATGTCACCCACATCTCCCTTTACCATACCATACCTATACCCACCCTGAACCCTGAAGTTACTCTCACCTCCCTTTACCTCTATACACCCCTGAACCCTCATCAGCCTCACCTCTTTCCTTCTTCCCAGCCCCGAGCCCTCAAGTCACCCTCCCCTCCCATTACCTCTACCCACCTCCAAACCCTCAGGTCACCCTCACGCTCCTTTGCCTCTACCCACCCCAAGCCCTCAAGTCACACCTCCCCCTTAACCTCTACCTACTCTCGAACTCTCGTCACCCTCACCTCCCTTGATCTCTACCCATCCCTGAACCCTAAAGTCACCCTTACCCCCTTTACCTCTATCCATCCTTAAACCCTAAAATCATTTTTTAAATAACATACAAAGCGTGTTATGTAAAAAAAAAAAAAGTACTTGTCTGCGTAATAAAGGTAAAGGTACAAATACTTACCTGCGTGCTACTTACCAGCGTGGTAAAGACTGCGCGGTAAAGGTCCTGTGTGGCAAAGGTCCTGTCTGATAAAGGCTGCGAGGTGAAGGCTATTTCCCCTCAGGCAGTACACAAATGTTTTGGGGACACTGTTGGTTGTTTTATGCCCTTCAGTATGTTTGACGAGCACCTTCGCCTAATTAACCGTTTGCCTCCTCTGCCGCCTCCGACTCCACCCGCTACAACCAATACTTTAGGTCTCTTCTGAGACAATGTGTGCACTGTGCTTGCTAGACATTTTGTTTACTTAGGAGGGCTTCGAGCATGCCTATTTCTTATCATTGGTTGGCTTCATGGCCCAAGTACTGCCAAGTGCATAGCCCAAGTACTACTTCGCTAGGCCAGTGTCCTTGCACTGGTTGCTGCTTTCAGAGATATTTTTTATCCTTTTACTTGAACCCCCTTCCTCCCCTGTCCCCTCCCGCATTGTTGCTTGCCCTTTTCCCCCACACTTGCCCTGTGTTGTTGCAAATCCAGTCTACCTCTCCTCTGTTGTTGCTTGTCCAGTCCACCCCCCCACCCCATCCCTCTTGGTTGCTTCCCCCCTCCTGTCCTGCCAGAAAAAAAGTGCCCAAAAGTCAAGTCAATGGGTGTCAAGATGCTGCAAAGCTGCAAATGGTACTGCGCTTTCTTCTCTGAATGTCCTTTTTGGTGCTGTCTATATGTGGGCCCAAAATGGCAAACTTCAGCTCAGACGTGAGATAATTAACATTTTTTTTGTGAAGGTAGTGAATAATCCTATACTAAGAAGACGGATCACTGCACTTCACGGTCAGCGCTGGCCAAGTCATATTGCTTTTTTTCTAACGTTCAGCCATGCTGCCCAGCAGCGATGCTGCGGCAGACCTGCCAACTAAAACAAATAATTCACTGTGTGACGAGGGGGCAGGCATTGAAGGGGGGGCTCGTGCCGAGAAGTACTTAAGAGGCACTTTTGCTCCCACCACAACCCAAACCCCCCCCTCCTCCAAAAAAAATAAAAAAAAGCTTGCTAAGGCTGATAACAAAGTCTTAGGGTTTTTTCACACCTCTTAATTGATGTTGGCAGTACCAAGCCTCTGAAAACGAGCTGGAAATCTTTAGGTTGGTTTTCAGACTGTTTTCCCTGCCACCGTGTGATATTGGCTCCTCACTGGGTGTCTGTGTGAAAGGAGCTGATATCGTGCGTCACACCGTGGCACCATGTGAGTTGGCAGCTCTTCTGCTGTACAACATGGTTAAAAGAAATTGGCAAAGCAAATAGGTCTCCTATAGGCAATACCTATTGTCTTCACCAATGCTTGTTCTAGAAAGTTTTCTTGTGCCAGCTTGATTTAAAGATGTGGCAGGCGCCTTTTATTTGACCCAGTGCACTGATTTTTTTCCTCAGCAATTAACACTAATCACTGTCCTTTAGTGCTAAATGGGGAGGAGGATGAGAAGTCCATCTAGTGGCTGAATGGCAGTGTGCATGTAGGCCATGCGTACACGGCGCACGAGAACTGACTTGTCTCTTGGGCTACTTATGGCATCTTTGCGTGGGAACGTCATGAATGTTTTTAATTCATGTTCAGAAACTGTCACTTCTAATAAGTGCCACTAAATGCACTGATATAACCTAATGTACTAAAGTGAAACGTGCTGACTTGTTAAACGAATACTACACTTTTTTTTAACGTTAAAGAGCCTTTATCATGAGGAGTGGCGCGCGGCGCAAAACAAGATGGCCGCCTAATACGGAGCGTCGGTCCGCGACGGGAGATGCCGCAGTCATTCCTGCGGTTCCAGCCCCCATTTTATCTTGAAACAGTGCTATACAGGCGTCGGAAGACCCCCTGCACACCCTGTGGGTACTATTATGGCTGTTTCCCGTTTTTGCCTGGAGATAATTTGAAGAAGCATTTCTCCTCATATCCGGCCGCCATTTTGTTTTTTCAACAATGTTGTTTCTCTCTTCAACTGTATCACACTTGAAGTAACTCTCACCATAATTATACCTACCATATTCTTTCATATATATGGCATGGTTTATTTTGCATTTCCTCTGACTTTTTTGACCAGATGAATACTTTGGCAGTTTAACTTGGCAGTTTATACGCAAGTAATATTCTCAACGTTTACCTTCTGCCTTTTTATTCTTGAAGCGTACTATATCACCAGATCTTCTTAATGCTGAAAAGTTATACTCCAAATTCCCTACAGTTTTCTGGCCTTTCCTCTGTCCGTTACTTATGGGAAGGAGTAAAAAACTGCTTTTTATTAATAAGAAGTCTACTATTAGCGCTTCTGATTCCTGCTCTTCTCATACTACTTCCTCAATACAAACTACCGGCAAGATGGCGCAATCTAGTTCTTTGAGGTCAGTGGCCTCGCCGACTTCTTCAATTAAATTGCAAACTCCATCCTCTGCCACCAAACGTCTTAAACAGGATCCTCCTTCTCCACCGAAGTCTGTTTCTCCTGTTTCCTTGGACACTGTGCTGGATGAAATACGTGCCCTTCGTCCATTTATTGAGGAAACAAATTCTCGTCTGCAAGTCTTAGATACTAAATGGACATCCATGGAGTCTCGTATTTCTACGGTGGAACAACATGTTGGAGAGTTGCATGACATGTCTGTCAAGGTTGCTACCCTAAAGACGGAGGTCCTCCTGTTGAAGAAATCTGCTGAAGATCTTGAGAACCGAAATAGACGCAATAATCTTCGTCTATATGGTCTTCCGGAGGGCTTGGAAGGTGACAATCCTGTTAATTTCTTCTCCACCTTTCTCCCAAAGCTTCTGGACCTTCCTCCATCTACAAACCTAAGTATTCAGCGAGCTCACAGGTTGGGCCCTCGTTTGACTTCTACGTCAGCTCCTACGAAACCAAGGGGTGTAATCTTCCTCTTTTTGAAAATTACTGACCTCCTGCAAGTTTTAAACGCTGCCAAAGCCAAAAAACAACTTACTTGGTCTGGTTCTAAATTATTCATCTCTCAGGATGTTTCTTCAATAACTGCCAAACGTCGAAAGGATTTTCTCGATCTTCGTCCTGCTCTACGCACAATGGGTGCAAGATATTGGTTATTTCATCCATGCCTATTTAAGGTTACTTTTCAAAACAAAACCTCCACCTTTGAAGATCCAGTAGACTTGAGAAAATTCATTCATTCTCACTCCACAACGTCGATAGAAATTACTGGCCCTTCTTCTTCTGCAACTTCGATACCTTGACTGATTTCTTTCATTGTAATATGGTTGATCTACGTAATTTAATATGATACTTTTTTCCCTACAGGTTGTTTACTGTTTGCCAATATTTGTTTTTTGATATCTGTTCTATAGCATGACATTCTTATTTTTCTCTTCTGCTTTTATCTTCTCACAGAATTTGTCTTTGGCATTTCCTTATGTATCCGTTTCCTGCTCGTTTTATATACCTCCCTGTTGTGGTTTGTTCCTCCTGTTTGGGTATGCCGTCTTCACTTGTGTCTCGCCACTCCTTGTATTTTTTCTTCTAGTCCGATCCCTAAAAGGTACGTATTACAGTCGTTAATCCCCTTTTTCTTATCCTTTTTGTTATTATATATTTCTTTTTCTTCAATGGTTGACATGTACTGTCTTTTCTTATTGTCTCTTCTGTTATTCCCTTTTCTTTCCTATTCCTCTTCTTCACCATCTTTATTCTATACCTTTCTCTTCTCTTTTCTCTTCTTTTTTCCTTGCATCAATGTTGATCATGTGATTCTATTTTTAACTCACTTTATTTACATTCAAAGTTAACTCATGGCATGTAAAAGGTTTTATTAACCCCATAAAGAGGCAGAGAATATTATCCCATTTAGCTACATACAATCCTGATCTAGTTTTACTGCAAGAGACTCATTTGACAGAGTCAGAAGCTTTGAAACTTAAAAGGCAATGGGTGGGTTTAGTCTTAGTATCTCCTACGACCACGAATAAAAATGGGGTAATTATTTTTAGTACATAAACGTTTGAAATGTTCTGTTATTTCTAAGGAAACTGATTCAGATGGTAGATGGTTATTGGTTAAGTTGCTTGTTACACTTGGCATCTTTTGGCGTGTTTCCCCTGACTTTTTGCTTTCTGACCTCCCGGTTTTGACTCTGTTTTTGCTGGTGTAATGATTCTGCGCGCTTTCCTCACTGCTGTCCAGTGGGAAAGTGCAAGTGCTCCTGTATAAAATGTGTTACGGATTGGCGTTTCCATGATTGGCCTATTTGGTTTATGTGTCAGTCCCTTGTAAAGTGCACTGCGAGTGCCAGGGCCTATAGACCAAATGCTGTTGGTGGGCTGCAGCACTGGATTGTGCCACCCACGCAAACAGCCCGTAAAGAGTAACTCGGGCCTTCCATTGCAGAGCCTGTGCGCAGCCTGGGGCTGCCCTGTCGACTTGGCAAGTGCGCACACTTGCAAGTCCCTAAACCTTCCCTTTTCTACATGTTAGTCACCCCTAAGGTAGGCCCAAGGTACCCCTGTGGGCAGGGTGCGTTGTATGCGAAAGGTAGGACATGCCCTGGTGTGTGTGGCATGTCCTGATAGTGAATTACAGCCTAGTTCGTTTTTCACTATTGCAAGGCTACCTGTTCCCCATAGGCCAGAACGGGCAGTTTTGATTATTACAGCTTATAATCCTAACTGATCCCGGGAACATGGTAGAAATTCGAGTTTAGTATGCCTGGACTCAGAATGATAAAATACATCTTTTAGTGAAGTTGGTTTTAATATTGTGTTTGAAAATACCACTTTTAGAAAGTGGGTATTTTCTTGTCTAACCATCCAAGCCTGCCTCTGCGAGGTTGTGTATTCCTTGTCTGGAGTGTGAGTGACAGGGGCTGGGGGATGCCAGGAGACAGGGTGAGTCAGCACAGGGCTGAATAGCAAGATCTACATGTAGATGGGTGGGAGGGGTTGCACCTGGGCCCTGAATAGGACAGTGCCTTCCCTCCACAATGATGGCTCCACCTCCTGTGGTGCGTCTGATGTCCCTGGCCTACTCTCTGAAAGAAGGGACGGAGACTTGTCAACAAAGTGCTCCAGAACTGGTTTGGACTAGGCAAAGGCTTCTCTGCCTCCAGAGAACAAAGGAATTTGGGATATAAATATTGGGGCCCTGACCCCATGAATTTAGATCTCGCTGGAATCAAGGAACCTGCCAAGATGAAGAGCTGGAAGAGCTGCCAGGAGGAGTACTGCCCCTTTGCTGTGTTGTTGCTTTGTTGGGTTGGCCTGCAGCTGCTGCTTCTGCCTTGGGCAGTGAAAGGACTGAACTTTCTACAAACTTGTGCTGAGTATCTCCAAGGGCCTGGAACCGAGCTGGCCTCCTGTTAAGAAGTCTCAGGGACTACAAAGACTTCACAAGCCTCTGGGTACCGCTTCTGGAACGCTGTTTCAGTTGCCACAGAGGAAGGGAACTGCAACCGACTCCGTCAACCGAATCCATCCCTGACCGGTGACCTGTTTGCACCGCAGACCGCATCGCCCCGCTTCGCATCGCAACCCTGGTCTCACCGTGGGCGACGTCCGACGCCGCCAACACCGAGCTGCTGCTTGCACCGTGACCTGTGGGCACCGCAGTTCGCCTCGCATCGCTTCACTGAACCAGCCGGACCTGACCGACGTGGACGCTGCAACTGGCTCAACAGTCGTGACCGCATCGCATTTGGGGCACCGCTCGCACGTTTGCGACGCACCGCTCCGACTCGCACCGCTGTCCGACGCCAGCTCCCGCACTCCGGCTTGGTCGCCTGCATCGCAACCTGTCAGCACCGCATCGTACAACGTCTCGCCCTGCACCGCACGCCTTGGACTCACCGACTCCGTCTGCACGACGCTCATCGAGCCGCTGCCTGCACCGCATCGAGGGACACCGCACCTTGCAACGCTCCGTCTTGCACCGCAACCGCGACGAACGCCGACCGGCTCGTACACTCCGTACCAGCCACAACGAGAAAGGTACTGTGACCGAGTCTGTTCACGACTCTGCTGGCCCGTAGCGACGCGGTCGGCTGGAACTGTTGGACTCTGTGTAATTCAGCATCGCAATAGACCCGGACGGGGCTACCGACTCGTACGAACTTTGCTTTTGTGTTATTCCTGCAAAGAAGAAGTTACCTTATCAAGCATTCATTTTTAAAGTATAGTATTGTGGATTTTTGTCGTAATTGGTCTTGTCTTGAGTATATAAAAAATATTGGTTATTTTTCTAAACTGGTGTGGTGTCCGTTTGTAGTGCTTACACTGTATTACTGTTGGTTATGTGCAAATGCTTTACACATTGCCTCTAGAATAAGCCTGACTGCTCGTGCCAAGCTACCAAGGGGGTGAGCAGGGGTTATTTTAGGAGTGTAACTCCCTTACCCTGACTAGGAAGAAGGGTCTCTACTTGGACAAAGGTGCAAACCCTTGCCAACTAGAGATCCCATTTCTAACATTGGTTGTCAGCGGTGAGGATAGGACTTGTGTTTGCACTTGACTTACAGTGATTGGTGTGCACTACTACCATATCGCAGACCATTACGTACCACATACTGGTTCTTTTTCTTTTGGCCTATTTTTGATCTTGCCAGTTTTCAACTCACTACTTTTGTCATGCCTGACTCAGCTGCATCATCCGTTGCATCTCTGGAAGTTATCTTTGAGGAGGATAGGTTGGAAACCTACGCCGTAAAGGAACTACGAGCAATTTGTAAAAACCTGAAAGTCCAAATTAAAGGCCTCACAAGGAAGGAGGAGCTACAGAAGGCGCTGAGGGCCTGGGTAGCAGCCAGACATGCCAGTGGGCAGCCTGGTAATCTCAGTGAGGAGGTGGAGGAGCCTATTTCCAGAGTGGATGTGATTTTGGGTGGGGGGGAACCCACCAGGTCAGGCAGCAGCAGTCTGTCCCCAGAGGAGCTGGAGGACAGGCGCGAGGCAAGGCAGTTTGAGCTGCAGAAGCTCAGGCTGGAGGGTGAGCGGGAGGAGAAGAGGGAGGAGAGGAGATTGGCCATGGAGGAGAAGAAGATGCTCTTAGAGCATGAGAGAGAACTGAAGGAGCTAGAACTTAGGAGTAAGTCAGGCTCAGATGGTGGCAGCAATTCGTCCAGGAAGGCAGACAGGATTGTGCACATTCCCAAGAATGTAGGCAAGGAGTTCAAGAAGGGGGATGACATACAAAGGTGGTTTCAGGGTTATGAGGCAGCCATACACATGAATGGGGTCCCTGAGGAAAATTGGGGAGCAGGATTGTGGCCACTTTTCCCTGAAGAAGCAAGGGATGCTCTGATAGCTTTGGGTAAGGGGTATCACCTCACCTATGCTGACATGAAGGATGCCCTTCTCACTAAGTATGGTCTTACTCCTGAAAAGTACAGGGATCAGTTCAGGTCCAGTAAGAAGTCTGATGCCAACACTTGGTTGGAATGTGTGGATGTGTTCTGCAGGTCGCTGGATGGTTGGGTAAAGGGCAGTAGTGTAACAGATTTTCAGGGGCTCTACAACTTGATTGCATGGGAGCACTTGTCTAGTCTATGTTTTGCAGATCTGCGCCAGCACCTAGTGGATAGTAAGCTAACTGATCCCAGGAAGCTTGCTATGGAAGCGGACCGCTGGGTGAGTACCAGGGTCCACAAGAAAGCGTTTGGGGGAGACTCAGCTAAAGGTGGGCAGGGTCCCCAGCAGATAGGTGTGGGGGGACAAGGGTAAAGCACAGGAGTTCTCTAAAGGGCCCCAAACTAGTACCCAGGGTAAAGGTTCCCAGCCCCCCGGTGATAAGAAGAAAGGGGTCTCTACAGGGAAGCCTGTTGAGACCGGCCCCCGCAAGTGTTATGCATGTGACCAGGTAGGTCACTTTAAGGGGGACCCCAAGTGCCCAAAGGGGACACAGCCACCCACCGGTGGACAGTCCAAAGTGTTGGCTAGTGTAGCGCTTGGGGAGGAGGGGTGCCCACAGGAGGGTGGGGATCCCGCAGAAATGACCCTTGTCTCATTAGGGGACAGTGAGATGGTCCCAGGAAACCAGGTGCCCCCTAACACAAAGAAATATAGCACCTGGGTGACCATCAATTGGAACAGGCTAGAGGCTCTCAGAGATACTGGAGCCAGTGTGACCTCAGTCCGGTGTCACCTGGTCTCTGAGAAGCAGGTAGTCCCAGGGGCATTCCACCAAGTAGTTGCTGTAGACAACTCTGAGCGCCAGTGTATGGTGGCGCAGGTTCCCTTTGAATGGGGGGGGGGGGTCTCAGGTCCCTTGAGGGTGGTTGTGAGCCCTACCATGCCTGTAGACTGTCTGCTAGGTAACGACCTGGAGCAGTCCTTATGGAAGGATTTTGAGCTCAGGTCTCACTTGGAGATGCTTGGGTTGCCAGAGTGGGCATGCGTGTCTACTCGGTCAATGGCAGCCAGAAAGGGTGATCAAGAGGACTTGGAGCCTGGAACAGTGGCCCAAGTCCCTGCCAAGAGAAAGGGCAGGGGGCGCGGGAAGCCGGCCCCCGAAGTTCCCACGGACCGGGAGGAGGCGGACCTCGAGGGGGACGCCCGGTGCCTACAGGGGAGCAGGTAGCCGAACTGGGAGACATCTCTGAGCTGACCCATTGGCAGCAAGAAGGGGTCCCACCAGGGAGGAGTTCTGCAGGGAGCAGAACGAGTGCCCTACTCTGGAGGGTCTGCGGCGGCAGGCTGCAGACCAGGCAGCTGGTAATCAGTCCGGGTCACATCTGATCTACTGGGAGAGTGGTCTCCTATACAGTGAGCCTAAGGTTGCTGAGCCTGGGTCAGCCCGTGTGCTGGTGGTACCCCAGCGCTTCAGGACCTTCCTACTGGGTCTGGCTCATGAAGTGCCTTTGGCAGGACATTTGGGGCAGGACAAGACCTTTGACAGGCTTGTCACCCACTTCTTTTGGCCCCAAATGCGAAGGCAGTCAGATGCACACTGTAGGTCTTGCCAAACTTGCCAGGCAAGTGGTAAGAGTGGGAGGAAGGTCAAAGCTCCTCTCCAACCTTTTCCTGTTGTTGGTACACCCTTTGAAAGGGTAGGGATGGATATTGTGGGGCCACTGGATCCCAAGACAGCCATGGGCAACAGGTACATCCTGGTCTTGGTGGACCATGCCACCCGGTACCCGGAGGCAATCCCTCTCAGGAAAACGACGGCGCCAGTGGTGGGCCGGGCGTTAATGGGGATCTTTTCCCGTGTGGGATTCCCCAGAGAGGTAGTTTCTGATAGGGGGAACAATTTCATATCCAAGTATATGACATCCCTGTGGAAGGAGTGCGGTGTAACCTACAAGTTCACCACTCCTTACCACCCACAAGGAAACGGTCTGGTGGAGAGATTCAACCAGACCTTGAAAGGCATGATCAAGGGTCTAACAGAACCCATGAGGCGTAAGTGGGACGTCCTCTTGCCATGCCTACTCTTTGCATACAGGGAGGTGCCTCAGAAGTCTCTTGGGTACAGCCCCTTTGAGCTTCTGTATGGCCACCCTGTCAGAGGACCTCTGAGTTTGGTAAAGGAAGGCTGGGAGGCAGCTCCCAGGAAAACTCCCCAGGATGTGTTTAGCTACATGCTGGCCTTTAGAAACCAAACTGCCCGCTTCAGGAAACTCGCTCAGGCGAACCTAGAAGCAAGCCAGGAAGAAATGAAGAGATGGTATGACCAGAATGCCACTCTGGTCGAATTTCAACCTGGGCAAAAAGTGTGGGTCATGGCCCCAGTGGCACCTTGTGCCTTGCAGGACAAGTGGATTGGGCCATATGAGGTGGTGGAGCGCAAAAGTGACGTCACCTACCTGGTGGATTTGCAAGCTCCAAGGAACCCTTTGAGGGTCCTTCACGTGAACCGCCTCAAGCCCCACTTCGAGAGGTCCGAAGTGAGTATGCTCTTGGCGACAGATGATGGGGTGGAAGAGGAGAGTGAGCCTCTCCCTGACCTCCTGTCTACCAAGGAGCATGATGGGTCAGTAGAAGGTGTGATCCTCTCCCCTACTCTGACTCAGGAGCAGCAGGGGGACTGTCACCAGTTGTTGGGACAGTTCGCCCCACTGTTCTCTCTGACCCCCGGTGTTACTCACTGGTGTACCCATGACGTGGACACTGGTGACAGCCCTCCTGTGAAGCACAAGATTTACAGGTTGACTGACCGGGTCAGAGCCAGCATCAAGGACGAAGTCTCTAAGATGTTGGTGTTAGGGGTGATTGAGCCCTCCCACAGCCCTTGGGCCAGCCCAGTGGTCTTGGTCCCAAAGGCTGCTGCGCCCGGTGCCACTCCAGAACTCCGGTTTTGTGTGGACTACCGTGGGCTCAATGCCGTCACCAGGACTGACGCGCACCCCATCCCCAGAGCTGATGAGCTCATTGATCGGTTGGGAGCTGCCCGGTTCCTCAGCACGTTTGATTTGACGTCTGGGTACTGGCAGATTGCCTTAACCGATGGGGCCAAGGAGAGATCAGCATTCTCAACCCCAGAAGGTCATTACCAATTCCGGGTGATGCCCTTTGGGTTGAAGAATGCCCCTGCCACCTTTCAGAGGTTGGTCAATCAGGTGTTGGCTGGGCTGGAGGATTTCAGTGCCGCCTACCTGGATGACATTGCTGTGTTCAGTTCCAGCTGGGAAGAACATTTACAGCACCTTGAGAAAGTGTTGAGGGCTCTGCAAGGTGCAGGCCTCACGATCAAGCCCAGTAAGTGCCAGATCGGGCAGGGTTCTGTGGTGTACTTGGGACACCAGGTAGGAAGCGGCCAGGTGGCGCCCCTACAACCCAAGATTGACACCATTCTGGCTTGGGAGCCCCCAAGACCCAGACAGAGGTGAGAGCCTTCTTAGGTCTCACCGGCTACTATAGGAGATTCGTTAAGGGCTATGGCACCATCGTTGCCCCCTTAACAGAGCTGACTTCTAAGAAGCAGCCCAGGAAAGTGATCTGGACTGAGTCCTGCCAGAAAGCTTTTGATGCCCTGAAGGCAGCCATGTGCACGGCGCCCGTGCTCAAGGCACCTGACTTCTCCAAGGAATTCGTCGTGCAGACTGACGCTTCAGAGCATGGTGTGGGAGCGGTGCTCTCACAACTGAACGAAGAGGGCCTGGATCAGCCTGTAGTCTTCCTTAGCAGGAGACTACTTCCCAGGGAACAGAGGTGGAGTGCCATAGAAAGGGAAGCTTTTGCTGTGGTCTGGGCGCTGAAGAAGTTGAGACCATACCTGTTTGGGACTCACTTCCGGGTTCAGACAGACCACAGGCCCCTCAGATGGTTGATGCAAATGAGGGGTGAGAATCCAAAACTGCTGAGGTGGTCCATCTCCCTACAGGGAATGGACTTTACGGTGGAACACCGTCCTGGTACAGAACACGCCAACGCAGATGGTCTGTCCAGGTTCTTCCGCCTTAGTGAAGAGAACTCCAATGGGGTTGGGTAGTTCTCCCTACTTTCAGCTGGAGGGGACATGTGTTAGACTTGGCATCTTTTGGCGTGTTTCCCCTGACTTTTTGCTTTCTGACCTCCCGGTTTTGACTCTGTTTTTGCTGGTGTAATGATTCTGCGCGCTTTCCTCACTGCTGTCCAGTGGGAAAGTGCAAGTGCTCCTGTATAAAATGTGTGACGGATTGGCGTTTCCATGATTGGCCTATTTGGTTTATGTGTCAGTCCCTTGTAAAGTGCACTGCGAGTGCCAGGGCCTATAGACCAAATGCTGTTGGTGGGCTGCAGCACTGGATTGTGCCACCCACGCAAACAGCCCGTAAAGAGTAACTCGGGCCTGCCATTGCAGAGCCTGTGCGCAGCCTGGGGCTGCCCTGTTGACTTGGCAAGTGTGCACACTTGCAAGTCCCCAAACCTTCCCTTTTCTACATGTTAGTCACCCCTAAGGTAGGCCCAAGGTACCCCTGTGGGCAGGGTGCGTTGTATGCGAAAGGTAGGACATGCCCTGGTGTGTGTGGCATGTCCTGATAGTGAATTACAGCCTAGTTCGTTTTTCACTATTGCAAGGCTACCTGTTCCCCATAGGCCAGAACGGGAAGTTTTGAATATTACAGCTTATAATCCTAACTGACCCCGGGAACATGGTA
Organism: Calotriton arnoldi; assembly: GCA_963921515.1. NCBI lineage: Eukaryota > Metazoa > Chordata > Amphibia > Caudata > Salamandridae > Calotriton > Calotriton arnoldi. The sequence continues at coordinate 22,332 of CAWUFW010022777.1, read as the reverse complement.
GAAATTCGAGTTTAGTATGCCTGGACTCAGAATGATAAAATACATCTTTTAGTGAAGTTGGTTTTAACATTCTGTGTTTGAAAATACCACTTGTAGAAAGTGGGTATTTTCTTGTCTAACCATCCAAGCCTGCCTCTGCGAGGTTGTGTATTCCTTGTCTGGAGTGTGAGTGACAGGGGCTGGGGGATGCCAGGAGACAGGGTGAGTCAGCACAGGGCTGAATAGCAAGATCTACATGTAGATGGGTGGGAGGGGTTGCACCTGGGCCCTGAATAGGACAGTGCCTTCCCTCCACAATGCTGGCTCCACCTCCTGTGGTGCGTCTGATGTCCCTGGCCTACTCTCTGAAAGAAGGGACGGAGACTTGTCAACAAAGTGCTCCAGAACTGGTTTGAACTAGGCAAAGGCTTCTCTGCCTCCAGAGAACAAAGGAATTTGGGATATAAATATTGGGGCCCTGACCCCATGAATTTAGATCTCGCTGGAATCAAGGAACCTGCCAAGACGAAGAGCTGGAAGAGCTGCCAGGAGGAGTACTGCCCCTTTGCTGTGTTGTTGCTTTGTTGGGTTGGCCTGCAGCTGCTGCTTCTGCCTTGGGCAGTGAAAGGGCTGAACTTTCTACAAACTTGTGTTGAGTATCTCCAAAAGCCTGGAACCGAGCTGGCCTCCTGTTATGAAGTCTCAGGGACTACAAAGACTTCACAAGCCTCTGGGTACCGCTTCTGGAACGCTGTTTCAGTTGCCACAGAGGAAGGGAACTGCAACCGACTCCGTCAACCGAATCCATCCCTGACCGGTGACCTGTTTGCACCGCAGACCGCATCGCCCCGCCCCGCATCGCAACCCTGGTCTCACCGTGGGCGACGTCCGACGCCGCCAACACCGAGCCGCTGCTTGCACCGTGACCTGTGGGCACCGCAGTTCGCATCGCATCGCTTCACTGAACCAGCCGGACCCAACCGACGCGGACGCTGCAACTGACTCAACAGTCGTGACCGCATCGCATTTGGGGCACCGCTCGCATGTTTGCGAGGCACCGCTCCGACTCGCACCGCTGTCCGACGCCAGCTCCCGCACTCCGGCTTGGTCGCCTGCATCGCAACCTGTCAGCACCACATCGTACAACGTCTCGCCCTGCACCGCATGCCTTGGACTCACCGACTCCGTCTGCACGACGCTCATCGAGCCGCTGCCTGCACCGCATCGAGGGACACCGCACCTTGCATCGCTCCGTCTTGCACCGCAACCGCGGCGAACGCCGACCGGCTCGTACACTCCGTACCAGCCACAACGAGAAAGGTACTGTGACCGAGTCTGTTCACGACTCTGCTGGCCCGTAGCGACGCGGTCGGCTGGAACTGTTGGACTCTGTGTAATTCAGCATCGCGGTAGACCCGGACGGGGCTACCGACTGCATCTGAACTTTGCTTTTGTGTTATTCCTGCAAAGAAGAAGTTACCTTATCAAGCATTCATTTTTAAAGTATAGTATTGTGGATTTTTGTCGTAATTGGTCTTGTCTTGAGTATATAAAAAATATTGGTTATTTTTCTAAACTGGTGTGGTGTCCGTTTGTAGTGCTTACACTGTATTACTGTTGGTTATGTGCAAATGCTTTACACATTGCCTCTAGAATAAGCCTGACTGATCGTGCCAAGCTACCAAGGGGGTGAGCAGGGGTTATTTTAGGAGTGTAACTCCCTTACACTGACTAGGAAGAAGGGTCCCTACTTGGACAAAGGTGCAAACCCTTGCCAACTAGAGATCCCATTTCTAAGATTGCTCATTAATAATATTTCTCTTACAGTTTTTAATATTTATGGTCCAACTCAACCAGATTCTTCCTTTTGGCCTAATATCACAAAAAAAATGCATTCAGCATAAAGATGAGTTTTTTATTTTGGGTGGTGACTGCAATCAAGTCGTGGACCCTTTCATTGATCGACAATCCCAAGTTCGTTTCATACCACACAAATCCCACAAACAATTTCAAAATACCATATCCCAGACCCATCTTGTAGACGCATGGAGACTCTGCAATACCAACATCTCTGAATTCTCCTTTTTCTCTCCCCCTCATGGTACTCTGACACGATTGGACTATATTTTTCTTTCCTCTGCCCTAACACAGAACCTTATTTCCTCCTCAATTGAACCCATTGTCATTTCTGGCCATGCCCCGGTTGTTGTTGATTTCGATTTGCTCCAATCACATCCCAAATCTTCTAGATGGAGGTTTAATAATTCCCTTCTGCAGGATTCAGTTTTCTCCTCCTCCTTCCTTTACAGAAGAATGTTTTATTTTAAATTCATCTCCCGATACCTCTCCTTCACTGCTTTGGGACACTTTTAAGGCTACAGCTCGTGGCTTTATTACAGATTATGTTGCCAAGAAAAAGAAGCATTTACTTAGCAAAATATCCTGCTAGCTAATATTAAACGTTTAGAGCATCACTTCTATACATCCTCTTCTGATTCTTCCCTACAGGAGCTTGTTCGTGCCAAACTTGATTTTAATAAAACAACTACCGATAAAGCCTCTTCGGTTCTTCTCCGATCGAGCGCTCGGTATTATGGCGGTCGTAATAAAGTTGGCAGACTCCTGGCAAATTATCTTAAATCTCGGAAAGAACGCGTATTGATAGATTCTATTCACTCTTCGGATGGGAAATTCCTTTTCAAAGACCAAAACATCTTAAATGAATTCATGGAATTTTACAAAACTTTATACACCCCAGAATCCTCTCCACTTCCCTCTTCTATTGACTCATATCTTAATCAAGTTTCACCATCTTCTCATGTAGACCTTGATTTTGGATCTCTAGAATCTGATCTGTCTATCCAAGAGATTTCTCAATCCTTAAATCTCCTTAAGAAAAACAAAACACCAGGCCCTGATGGCTTTACGGTGGAATTCTTTCTACATTTTTCACATCTTCTTTTTCCTAAACTTTTACAACTTTTTCAATTTTTTCACACTAAGGGGCCGATTCCGATCTCGCTCGGTATGCCCTCAAAGAGCCGCTCGTAGACTTACCTTCCGAACGACAAGTACCGGCAGGCGGTCCATCCGGGCAAGGAAGTACGATGCGCAAATGTGCTCAAAATCCGAACGAGCCGTACGCTTCGATCCCAGCTCCAGTTCCCGTACGAGCCGGATCCGTAAACGCCTATTCGAGTCGCACGGAAGCAAATACACAGCAGTTTCCGGCCGGACAAGTATGATGCGCACTTCCTACGCGCCGAACGGGTCGCCACTTCCAGCAAATCACAGAATCCGGGAGAGCAGTATTATAGGCACGATTCGCGCCACAACACGACCCACTGCTACGAGACGGACCAACTAGCAACGGGTACGAGACGGAGCAACAATCAGCGTGTACGAGACGAAGACAGCATGAATCCCATCGCGCAGGTCATCCCACTACTTTACATGTATGACCGGATCAGGAACAGACGCCTACGTCGGAGACGGTAAGTCAGACACCCACCACAGAAACAAACGACACGTACCCGCAATAATTCACACACATATAGGGATGTTGATATGCCGTACACTAGCAACAGCTCTACCATAGGGACATGAAGCCCATCACCACCAGTACCCCCTACCCATAGGGGGCTGGATGCCTACCACTACCAGTACCCCGTACTCCCAGGATGCTGGATGACTATCACTGCTACCATCCCCACTCATAGGGGGCTGGATGCCTAGCACTACCAGTACCCCCACTCATAGGGGGCTGGATGCCTACCACTACCAGTACCCCCTACTCCCAGGATGCTGGATGACTATCACTGCTACCATCCCCACTCATAGGGGGCTGGATGCCTACCACTACCAGTACCCCCTACTCCCAGGATGCTGGATGACTATCACTGCTACCATCCCCACTCATAGGGGGCTGGATGCACATCACTACCAGTAGCCCCACTCATAGGGGGATGGATGCCTACCACTACCAGTACCCCCTACACATAGGAGGCTGGATGCCTATCACTGCTACCATCCCCACTCATAGGGGGCTGGATGCCTAGCACTACCAGTACCCCCTACTCATAGGGGGCTGGATGCCTACCACTACCAGTACCCCCTACTCCCAGGATGCTGGATGACTATCACTGCTACCATTCCCACTCATAGGGGGCTGGATGCACATCACTACCAGTACCCCCTACTCCCAGGATGCTGGATGACTATCACTGCTACCATCCCCACTCAGGGGGCTGGATGCACATCACTACCAGTACCCCCTACACATAGGGGGCTGGATGCCTACCACTACCACCAGTGCCCAGCCCATAGGGGCTGGATGCCTAGCACTACCAGTACCCCCTACTCCCAGGATGCTGGATGACTATCACTGCTACCATCCCCACTCATAGGGGGCTGGATGCACATCACTACCAGTACCCCCTACACATAGGGGGCTGGATGCCTACCACTACCACCAGTGCCCAGCCCATAGGGGCTGGATGCCTAGCACTACCAGTACCCCCTACTCATAGGGGGCAGGATGCCTACCACTACCAGTACCCCCTACTCCCAGGATGCTGGATGACTATCACTGCTACCATCCCCACTCATAGGGGGCTGGATGCCTACCACTACCACCAGTGCCCAGCCCATAGGGGCTGGATGCCAACCTGCACTAGCAGTAGCCACACACAGGATGGGGGATCCATAACACTACCAGCATCCCACACATAGGGTGAGTGTGTATGCAAAACACACCACCCCTACCATCATGGCAATAGTGGGTTTCCCGTGTCAAATCAAATGCATACAACAGTGAATCTGACAGTGAACAGACAATGTACCTCCCACCACATGTGTGACCAAAATCTGAGTGTGTGTTTCACTATTCAAGCATTACATGATCACTGTGGTAATGGGGTCTGGACCCCCACTCACCACAGTGACCAAAAGGCCAGTGTGGGGTGGGAAACCACTGCAGTCTATGCTCACTGTGGAAATGGGTTCTAAACCCCCCATCAGTACAGTGACCAAAATGTAAGTGTGGGGTTCAAAACTACACCAGTCCATGATCATTGTGGAAATGGGGTCTAAAACCCCACTCACCACAATGAGCAAAATGTGAATGTGGGGTTTAAAAGTACAGCACATTTTGCACATTGTGGTAATGGGGTCTAAACCCACACACACCACAGTGAGCTAAAGGTGAGTGTTGTCATGAAAAAAGTTGCAACTACCAAACATCATGTATGATTCCTGGTCCCAAATCCACAAGCACGTGTGAGGCAAAGTAGTCGTTGTCTCCCATACAGACACAGATGTGGTGAGGCAAAGATTGCTGTGCAACAAAAACACCCTCTGCCATGTGCAGACAAGCATCGCCCATGGGGGCTGAGAATGCCTCCAGTGTCCAATTGGACAATGACAGAAGTGGCCATCATAATGCAAACATACATACCTGAACAAACACATACACAAACTAAGCATTGCGTGGATGCTGCAGCTGTTAGGTCACAAAGTCCCAGACCATGGCAGCTATGGGACATACCAAACATGATGAATGTGCACCCTGATGAGGCAAGAGTCCCAGGGACAGTAGGGAAGAATCTCCAACCAACATCCACCCAATGGCCCACAAGACACATACCAATGCAGTGCTGCAGATGCACAGACACAGCCAGCCAGACTCACACTGCATATCAAACACAACGTCTGTGTGTGTGTCAGTGTCCCCAGGCTACTACACAACACATGAGGGGGGCAGAACTGCAATCACACAGATGTGCACACAGTGACAAACTAAAGAAACTCATTGATTCGGCACACCTTTGTGGTCAATCACACATTGTAAGATGAGTGGGATCCCAAAAGATCAATGTGACACAAGCTGGGCGGAACATCAACCAACACAGCAAGAGACACAACCACCACAGCACTACCCTCAGGGACCCCACAATGTGGTGACACTAGCATGCATAGTAATTCCCCTGTGATGACAAATGTAGATGTTGCACATACTGTGAAGCACAGTCACCTGTGCACACTGGGTCATGATTCCTGACCAACAAACTGCCATCACACAAACAGAAACCACAGGGCATGGCCTGTAATGCAAGGCCCAAATGGAGGTAGGGGCCTAGCTACAACACAACTCACATTTGGCCACTCCAAACACCACACACCTGGATCTGCACCAATGTGCATCAGTGAAGCCCACATGGACTGGTGACACTGCACATGCACCCATGACAATCCCAGGGGTGGGGGTGGGGATCTAAGGTACCCATCATTCATCACACATGCCCAGTCAACGACCCTCGTGAATGTCTGACACACTGCACAGTATGCGGGACATTGCCATGAGCTGAAATGTACTTGAATCAGTGGGATCCCTGCCACAGTCACACACCAGTTAAGAACCCAAGGAGACCCATATTGAACACATGCTGACACCTTCCAACATTGCACCACTGTACCTGAGTAGTGGGAGCAGTCACACACACATACACGTGTCACAATCACTGAAAGATACCACATAGACATAACAACATGATGGCGTAAACACAAAATGGCCTTGGTGAATCCTGAATGTGTCCCACATGCGTTTGCCCACATCCCAGGACATCACAACAAACACACCTAGGGATGACACCCTAAAGACCAGTAGTTAGCCATGTACCAACAGCCAAGAAAACCCTGTCCCAAGATGTGAGATGAACACAGGACAACTCAGCAAGCACCACAAACTGGAACATCTGTAGGGAATACAGCCTGTGTAGTAAAAAGGAATGGAAGGAAACACACCCAGACATGCTCACAGAACACACACCATGGGCTCAGGCATTGTCACGGAATAACATACTGCCATGAGGTGACTCCACTCCTGTGGAAGGTCATCTGTGCCAAACGTTGGCTATGCAGGGCTCTGTCATGTCACCATAAAACTTGGTCACTGAGCCAACATTTACAACACAATGAAGGCTCTGGTCACATCAGCCTGTGTATGGGGGTGTCCCTCAAGTCATCTGCACATACTCAATACACATGTTTAGCAAGTTGCACTGATGACACAGTAGACTTCCACATCATTGATGCACAAACCTGCATGTCCAGTGGAGATGGGCCCACAGTCAAGGAGATAGACAAATTTACCAATGTTGAGCCCAACAGATGTGCATTACTGCAAGCCACAAATGTCATCTGGCAAATGAAAGATGAAAATCCCTGTGCCAAATTTGGTAATCATAGCGATACCAAAGGGGATGATGGATGGAGCGTTAGAGCAAATCAAACACTCACCCCCAGTCAACTGATCTGGGTTTAATCCATCATCATTCTTTAGCTCACTCCACCACCCCAGTTCAGACATGGCCATATGCAAATCAGTCTGACCCTGTGCCTCATGGGAACAGTCCAGCCTGAACTGCCAAGCCATGTCTTCCCTGGACCGGAAACAAGCATCCTGGGACCGGTTTCGGGTTCAAAACCCTCATCAGCCAGGCTATCTTGAATCCAGTGGCAAAGTGAGCAAGGGACCCACGTCTGGGCATACCCTGCCAACTCAGGGCGAACAAAGCGATACCAAAGGGGATGATGGATGGAGCGTTAGAGCAAATCAAACACTCACCCCCAGTCAACTGATCTGGGTTTAATCCATCATCATTCTTTAGCTCACTCCACCACCCCAGTTCAGACATGGCCATATGCAAATCAGTCTGACCCTGTGCCTCATGGGAACAGTCCAGCCCGAACTGCCAAGCCATGTCTTCCCTGGACCGGAAACAAGCATCCTGGGACCGGTTTCGGGTTCAAAACCCTCATCAGCCAGGCTATCTTGAATCCAGTGGCAAAGTGAGCAAGGGACCCACGTCTGAGCATACCCTGCCAACTTAGGGCGAACAAAGCGATACCAAAAGGGGATGATGGATGGAGCGTTAGAGCAAATCAAACACTCACCCCCAGTCAACTGATCTGGGTTTAATCCATCATCATTCTTTAGCTCACTCCACCACCCCAGTTCAGACATGGCCATATGCAAATCAGTCTGACCCTGTGCCTCATGGGAACAGTCCAGCCTGAACTGCCAAGCCATGTCTTCCCTGGACCGGAAACAAGCATCCTGGGACCGGTTTCGGGTTCAAAACCCTCATCAGCCAGGCTATCTTGAATCCAGTGGCAAAGTGAGCAAGGGACCCACGTCTGGGCATACCCTGCCAACTCAGGGCGAACAAAGCGATACCAAAGGGGATGATGGATGGAGCGTTAGAGCAAATCAAACACTCACCCCCAGTCAACTGATCTGGGTTTAATCCATCATCATTCTTTAGCTCACTCCACCACCCCAGTTCAGACATGGCCATATACAAATCAGTCTGACCCTGTGCCTCATGGGAACAGTCCAGCCCGAACTGCCAAGCCATGTCTTCCCTGGACCGGAAACAAGCATCCTGGGACCGGTTTCGGGTTCAAAACCCTCATCAGCCAGGCTATCTTGAATCCAGTGGCAAAGTGAGCAAGGGACCCACATCTGGGCATACCCTGCCAACTTAGGGCGAACAAAGCGATACCAAAGTGGGATGATGGATGGAGCGTTAGAGCAAATCAAACACTCACCCCCAGTCAACTGATCTGGGATTAATCCATCATCATTCTTTAGCTCACTCCACCACCCCAGTTCAGACATGGCCATATGCAAATCAGTCTGACCCTGTGCCTCATGGGAACAGTCCAGCCCGAACTGCAAAGCCATGTATTCCCTGGACCGGAAACAAGCATCCTGGGACCGGTTTCGGGTTCAAAACCCTCAGCCAGGCTATCTTGAATCCAGTGGCAAAGTGAGCAAGGGACCCACATCTGGGCATACCCTGCCAACTTAGGGCGAACAAAGCGATACCAAAGGGGATGATGGATGGAGCGTTAGAGCAAATCAAACACTCACCCCCAGTCAACTGATCTGGGTTTAATCCATCATCATTCTTTAGCTCACTCCACCACCCCAGTTCAGACATGGCCATATGCAAATCAGTCTGACCCTGTGCCTCATGGGAACAGTCCAGCCCGAACTGCCAAGCCATGTCTTCCCTGGACCGGAAACAAGCATCCTGGGACCGGTTTCGGGTTCAAAATCGCTTTGTTCGCCCTTAGTTGGCAGGGTATGCCCAGACGTGGGTCCCTTGCTCAGTTTGCCACTGGATTCAAGATAGCCTGGCTGATGAGGGTTTTGAACCCGAAACAGGTCCCAGGATGCTTGTTTCCGGTCCAGGGAAGACATGGCTTGGCAGTTCGGGCTGGACTGTTCCCATGAGGCACAGGGTCAGACTGATTTGCATATGGCCATGTCTGAACTGGGGTGGTGGAGTGAGCTAAAGAATGATGATGGATTAAACCCAGATCAGTTGACTGGGGGTGAGTGTTTGATTTGCTCTAATGCTCCGTCCATCATCCCCTTTGGTATAAGTTTGGTAATCATGACACACTCAGATTGCTGCTAAGTATGACATGGATACAGACCCCAATTGGACACATATCCCATGGGCCACATGGAGTCCATCACACCAACACTTCACTTTCCTGATCTCAACAACAGTATTACAACAGCAAATGCATGAAAATACTCAACAACATCATGTACATCAAAAGCAAAACCACTAGATAACAATAGAGGCTTTATTCAGCAATTGGAACTTTTAAACTGGGAAGTCCAAAGTAAACAAAGGCCAATGGCCAGTCCATTCACAAAGTCCAAACAGGGTGAAATGTGACAAATGTCACCCATTGCTTGCCTGCACTGCTACTGACAGGGGACATCCCCCCTTGGAGGGGCATACATATGGGCCGGCCAGGCACCGCAGGGACAGCTCAGGGGATAGCAGAATGAGGCAGGGGAGGGGTGGTGGGTGCAGGAGTGTCACTGGCAACTGCAGTGGAGGTGTCTGATACAGTGGGCGCCGTCACCACTGCAGGGCTCAAGCCAGATGTGGTGGGTGCCAGCACCAATGCAGGGCTCAAGCAAGATGTGGTGGGTGCCGGCACCAATGCAGTGGGCAGGTCAGATGTAGTGGACGGGTTCTCCACTGCAGTGCCCAAGTCAGACGGGGTGGATGTGGACTCCACTGCAGTGCCAATCTCCGAAGGAGTGGAATGGGGTGCAGATGAGGTGGCCAGGACAGAGGGGGTGACACGGTCTCCACACCAGTGGCAGGAACAGGCTGAGCGTGTGGGGTGGGGGTTGAAGTGCATTTGCCGGGGGGGAGGGCCTGATCATTTTGGGGATGTGGTATCGGTATGTGTGGGAACCTGGGGCAGGGTGTGGCGGGGCAACCTGTGGAGTGGTGGCCTGGGGGCTGGAGGATGGAGACTGTGTGGTGGAACTGTGTGATTTTGGTGGGGTCTTGCTCTTTCTGGTCCAGGGGGATTTGCGTATGGGGGCCTCAGTGTTACTGCGCCTGGGGGAGGGTGTCCGTGTGGCAGGGGAACTCCCCTCTGTGCGTGGTGACTTCCTCTTCCCCTTGTGAGCTTCTGGGAATGGGGGTTGCAGGTGAGGCAAGGGAAGGGGTTTTGGAGGGAGAGGCATCTGAGGACTGCGGAGTGCTCATGGATGCCTGTGTGTGTGTCTGGGCCCCATCCCCTGTGTGTGTGGTAACAGTCCCCTGAGTGTGCGTGCGTGTGCGTTGGGATTTGGGCTTGCGTGGCCGTGTGCTGCTCGTGTCTGTGGTGGTGCTTGCCTGTGCCGGTGTGTGTGTTGGACAGGTAGGGTAGTGGGGATTGTGGATGGGGCAGAGGTAGGAGGGGTGAGGGACTGTTGGAGGAGGGACACTGCTGCTGTCAGTGAGGAGGCCATGGACTGAATGGTCCTCTGTAGGGCAGACATATTAGATGAGATGCCCTCCATGAAGGACACCAGTTGTGTCAACAGACTGGTGTGAGCATTGAGGACACTCAGCACCGATGTCTGCCCTACATGGAGCCGCTTAAGCAAGTCCACAGACTCCACACTCAGGGCAGCAGGGGAGACAGGGGCAGGGGGTGCGGTGCCTGGCACAAAGGAGACATGGGCCCCAACACGGGACCCTCCACGGACCTCAGGGATGGGAGCAGATGGGAGGGTGGTGATGGTGGTGGTGGTGGGGACAGACTTGCTAGCTGGTGTCTGGTGGCTGCTGACACCCGCTTCCACAAGGGAGTCATCATCCGAGCTGCTGTGTTCCTCAGCTGAGGGGGATGGCGCTGAGGTCTCCTCGGTGTGGCTCCCCTCACCCTCCGTGCCACTGGGTTCCTCCGACTCCCCGGCAGCTGACCGAGTCTGGCTCTGCGGCTCCTCCTGGTCCGTGGAGCTGTCTCCTCCTGTGGCCGTAGATGTATCTGCAAACAATCATGAAAAACAGATCCACATCAGTCACCTGTATTGACCTGACACACCACAGTAAGTACAGCACATTACAGATCAAGCCTTGGCATCAGTTGCTAAACATTGCAAAAAGTGCAGACACATATTTGAACTAGCCAATTGTCGACCTGCCACTCAAATATGCCCCTCATATCCCTCATATCCATGGAGCCATCTATGTGGTGCATGTAGGATGGAAACAATCATGTGTGCACGAATGCACCACATAGACCGTTGTCCAACTTCCAAGAGTTAAGATTGAAATGTGTCACTACACACATATCCCTTCTCCTACCAGTTACTCAGTACATGTGTCAGGGAAAGGGATGGGCAGAGTCATTGCCGAGATAATGGTTTGTCACTCATCACCAGACACCATGATGGCGTCATGTCTTGATAGCCAATGTAAAAATGGGGTGCATGCATGACATCTCACAATACTGCAGGATACACCTTTGCAAGTGGTATGCCATGGCACAGCCATTTTCTGGCAAATCAGTCATCACTGGCTCCTGTCACAGGGGCAGTGCATACCAAAAACAGCAGTCTGCACTGTGCCACCATCATGGATGTTTTGGGATTGCAACCTCGGTAGCTGTCAAGTGCACATGTACCCCCCCTGCTACCCATATCATTAGGACTCTGATGCACCCACGTCATTCACATGTGACATCTGAGTAAGTGCAAACACAACTCTGTACACATGTACACATCACAGGCTGATGAGAACGATAATGAGCTGCTTGCACTTGAATGTTGAAATGACCATTGGGCACACTCCAGTCATGATACACCCATGTTTTACCCCATGTGCAGACTCAACAGCCACATCTCAGATGGCTGCACACCCCAAACTGTGTCACACTCCAGTAGTCCGAAAAGCTAGGCCAGTACACAAGGACACAGAGGCAGTCACCTGAGTGCACATTACACAATGTCCAACATGTTGGATGACACACAGGAGTAGGAGAGCAGAATGCTAATTATAGCCGGAGAGGGTATACCTGTCCTGGTCCCTGTGCAACATGGGATTACCATGAACACTAGGCAGGTGGCTATGCATGTGTGACACACATGATGTACATACTTCTGTGGCCCCAACATTGGTCTCACCTGCTGCATGGGTGTGTTGTAAATACCCCAGACACATGTGGTGAGTCAGATCAGCAGTTGGACACATATAAATGGACCACACACAGTACATGTCAGATTTCGGGAAATGTGTAACCAATTGACCCAGTCATGAAGCCCACAACAAAGTCCCTGTAGCTGATGCTGTCCCCAACTTTAACCTTAGTCAACAGCAAGGACACAGAACCCAAGTGACAGAAGTCACAGACTGAAAGGGCCACACCTGTGTATCAGATGAGGATGGGGCATAACACAATTGAGGAACATGACTCTTGTTGTAGCAGACAGACGCACTGTGGGAGTGTAACCAGCCTAAAGGAGTGCAAATAGCATGTGAGACAAAGGTCACAGAAAAGGCTAGCACTTACCCCTCCTTGCTGCTGTCCGGCCTTCAACTGCCCATCCAGGTCAGGGAAGACCACCGCCAGTATCCGGAGCATGTGGGGTGTCAGGTGGCGTCGTCCGCCCCTCCTGCGAGGAGGCGACAGCTTCAGCTGGACTCTTGCGATCCGCCGGGTCCAGCCACGAAGGTCCTGCCACCTCTTCTGGCAGTTGCGGATGCGGCGCCTGTAGATCCCCACAGATCGTACTGCCCGGGCGATGGTCAGCCAGATCTCCTGCTTCTCATGGGCATCAACCTGTGAGGATGACAAAGTCAGAAGAGAATCACTACACATGCAACATATTTGTGCATCACACAGTTGCAAATACATGTCTCAATCACAGGGGCACAAGATGTACACAGGTAGTGCAACCATGGTAATGGACAGTTGTCCAGCAGTTACAACATGCAAACATTGCCTGGGAATGACAAACTACTCAATTTACACTCTGTCAGCACAGTACCTGTTCAGTACATGTGACTACACACTTTGGGGGTGACAGCTACTCAGTGAGCATGCTAGCCACTGGTGTACACAATGCTAGTACTGCTAGTCAGACAACATGCACAATGAGAAAGGATGTGATTTGCACACTCACCTGCTCCCCTGGTTTCCCATACAGCTTGCTGTACTGTGGAAGGAGGCTGTCCAGCAAGGCCTGGTTCTCCTCCTCTGTGAAGGCTGGGGCCCTCTCCACAGTACGTACCATTCTTGAAGCCAGAGGATGCAGAGACAGCAGCAGTGGTAGCAGAGATGTCAATCTGGAGCATGTAGTGCAGGCAAGTGAGCTCTCAGGGCCACACACAGCCTTATATCTGTGCTGCAGAGTCAGAATCTGTCCCATGCGTACAATGCAATAGGTCCGACACGTTTGCATCTAATGAATCTGGCCAATCCATGGAATTGCACAAGTCGTACACGCCTTCCGCATTGTTTGAAATTTCAACTTCAGAACACCATTGAAATTGCAACATTGTTGTGGTGAGCCAACTGAATTTTCGGCTCAAGATTCGTACAAGTTTCGAATCCGCGTCCGTATCCATGACAGGCCATAGCCAATACGTGCACAGGGCTCGGTACCTGACTGTACAACGCGTATTTCATAACACAACACGCACCCGTCTCCATGATGGTCCATAGCCAAAGCGTATGCACGGCTCGGTCCCTGACTGTACAACGCGTATTTCAAAAAACAACACGCACCCGTCTCCATGATAGTCCATAGCCAAAGCGTATGTACGGCTTGGTCCCTGACTGTACAACGCGTATTTCGTAACACAACACGCACCCTTCTCCATGATGGTTCATAGCCAAAGCGTATGCACGGCTCGGTCCCTGACTGTACAACGCGTATTTCGAAAAACAACACGCACCCGTCTCCATGATGGTCCATAGCCAAAGCGTATGCACGGCTCGGTCCCTGACTGTACAACGCGTATTTCGTAACACAACACGCACCCGTCTCCATGATGGTCCATAGCCAAAGCGTATGCACTGCTCGGTCCCTGACTGTACAACGCGTATTTCGAAAAACAACACGCACCCGTCTTCATGATAGTCCATAGCCAAAGCATATGCACGGCTCGGTCCCTGACTGTACAACGTGTATTTCGTAACACAACACGCACCCGTCTCCATGATGGTCCATAGCCAAAGCGTATGCACGGCTCGGTCCCTGACTGTACAACGCGTATTTCGAAAAACAACACGCACCCGTCTCCATGATGGTCCATAGCCAAAGCGTATGCACGGCTCGGTCCCTGACTGTACAACGCGTATTTCGAAAAACAACACGCACCCGTCTCCATGATAGTCCATAGCCAATGCATATGCACGGCTCGGTTCCTGGGTGTACAACGCGTATTTTGAAAACTCACCCGCGTCTCTCCCCATTACAATCTATGGGCCAGGCATGCGCACGGATTGGTCTCGTACTGTACGACGCGTCTTTCCTGAAGTCACCCGCGTCTGCCACTGTTGGTGTCACTGGATAACGGATGCCACCCACAGTTCCTTGCCAGGGATTCAGGTGCACACCTGCAACACCACAGCCTGTGACAGTGTATCCAAAGGCATGTAAGGCTACATTACCTTTGTGTGTATGGGGGTCAACATATGATTTATTGTGTAGCACTTTGTGGCACCCACTCCCAGACTGTGCAAGGGTTCATGGGGACAGCTTCCTTTGTGTGTTCGTGCACATTACCACTGTAATAGACAACTGTACAGTTCAGAGCTTGAGGCATGTACACAGTTCCAGGAGGACTCTGTGTATGACATGTTACATACACCCTGACTCTTAGGTGGGATGGTATGTGTGTCACAGGGTGTTCCAGTGCCACAATTGTGATGTACATCCACAGTCTGTGCGCATATTGTGTTTCTGATGTCTCAGATTCCATGTGCCCAATGGTAAACAGTCTCCACATCCATGTGGTTTGTGCATGCACATTGATGTTGTGTCTGTGTGTCACAGATGTCCATGTAAGTCCTGCAGAGACATCAGGGGCCACTTCCTGTGGGTGTCATGGGCGTGTAGTGGCGTGTACATGATACGCCACATCATGCCAGTGTCCGTGTGGCAATACAAGGTCCCTGAGTATCTGCCTGTAAAGGAGCTGTGATGCAGGGAAGACATCTGTCCTCACTTGTCACTGTGGTGTGTGTTTGGTATGTGACATCAGTACAGATGTACCGTGACACAGCCCATTGAGTTTACACAGCACAACATGGAACTTGTTGTGTACACATGTTGAGATGAGATGTGAGATGATGGGCATGTAGGTGACATATGTGTCCATACACAACAGCACACACATAAAGCACTTGTGTCTTTTTATGATGTCTCATGTGAAATTTAGCATGGTCAGTGCCACATAGGTGGGGAACTTACTATCTTCCTTTGCTCACCTATGTACTGCAGGAGACCAGCTGTCCATAGACCGTTCCCTGACCTTGCTACCATGGTTGAACGTGACTGCATCCGACGGTACCGCTTCACCAGGCCACTGATTGAGGATTTGGCGGAGCAGTTTGCCCCACATTTGCAACCTGGCCGCCCATACCCTACAGCGCTGACCCCCAAGGTGAAGGTGATGGCAGCCCTACACTTCTTTGCCACCGATACCTTTCAATACACTGTGGTGTCTGCTGGTGGGATGTCACAGACTATGTTCAGCCGTGTGCTGCGCGATGTGTTGGAGGCAATGTTAACTTTCCTGGACCTCTACATCCATTTCCCTAACCCACAACAACTCACTGACATCAAGAGTGACTTCTATGCACTGGGGAGGATGCCACATGTCATCGGCTCCATTGATGGGACACATGTGGCTTTGGTACCACCACATGCACATGAGCTGCCATACCGGAACCGGAAACATTTCTATTCAATTAATGCTCTGGTGGTATGTCTGGCGGACATGTCTATTTCACATGTGTGTGCACGATTTCCCGGTTCTGCGCACGATGCGTACATCATGAGGATTAGTCGCATCCCGAGGATGATGGCACAGATGCAGAACCAGCGTGCCTGGCTTGTCGGTGTGTACTGACTGTTTGACATTGTGTGTGTTTGGCAATGTTGTTTTCCACGCTCTTTTCAAACTCAGCTAATGTGCAATTGTCTGTATGTAGGTGACTCCGGATACCCCAACATGCCGTGGTTGCTGACACCCCTCAGGAACCCTGTGACACCAGCAGTGATGCGCTACAATGAGGCACATGGTCGGACCAGGAGAGTGATCGAGCGAACCTTTGGTCTCCTGAAGAGCCGCTTCCGCTGCCTGGACAAGACAGGAGGGGCCCTCCCATATGCACCTGCTAAGGTGTGCAAAATCATCATAGTCTGCTGCATGCTACACAACATGGCAGTGAGGAAGGAGTTGCCTCTCATCCCGGATGACGATGACCAACATCCGCCACCTGTGGAGGATCCTGGCCTGGGCCACGATGCCAGTGATGATGATGATGAGGGTGATGTCCGCACACAGCTCATCAACAACTTTTTCGCCTGAACGTGAGTATACAGGGATGTTTTGTCAATGTATTGTGTTTGCCTGATATGTGTTGTTGGTGCTCAGTTGCTGTGTGAGTGTGGCTGTGTGCTACTTGACTGGATGCATGCAGTGATGTGTCCTTTCAGGTAGTCTGTACTCCTCAACAGTGTTGACATGATTACGTGGTTTTGTGTGGGTATCTTGTGGCATGTTTCGGGCATGTGTATTGCTGTTCTATCGTGTTCTTCTGTCCTTCACTTTGGCTGTTTGGTCAACTCTGACCCCCGACTCCCAGAATCCAGTTCCAGGGTGGCAGTAGTCATCTACCAACAAGTGATGTGCCACACACCCCTGGACTTTAATTTTCCACACTTGGTGACTGTGTGGCCACTGTCACGTGGGATTAGCTTGCATCTGTGGTGGCTTCAACATGTTTCAGATGTGTAATAAACCTGTGCTTCACTTTGGGATGTGCGTTGTCGGTCTCCACACATCCAACATTCATTTGCATGCTGTACCTGTGGGCATCTTGCCACAGACTCAAGAAGGGTGTTGTGTATATGCATCTCACTGCATTGTCTGTTCACATAAGGTAGGACGATGAGTTAGATGGGCATGGTAAGTATGTGTTGTGTTGACGTAGTGGGGTGTCTACCTCATATGTGTCACATCACCATGACTCACATGACTGTGTTAACATAGCTGTAGTAGTTCACATGCACAGACATCTTTTCACAGGTCATTCTCTCAATAACACAAACCAAGTTTCAGTCACAACAGAGGCATGTATTGTGTTATAGTGAATTTATTTACATGCATGTGTTTGTAAGTTATACGTAGGTGAAAGTGCTGTACAGTGTAATAGGAATCCAAAGCTCACAGTGCAGTTGGTAGTGCTGATTGTTGATATTTCTAGAGTAAAGTCCACAGTCCTTTGGAACATTGGTCCAACTTAGACCCTCCATCACATGTGTGGGAGATTAGCGACATTCAACAAGGTGAACGCTTTGCACACATTGGATGATGTCTAGAACAGGTAGTCACGTCCTGGTGGGTATGCATGGCCATCTGCCTCTTACTTGTCCTTCTTCGGACGACCCCTCTTCTTCTTCTCAGGGGGACCCTCAAGTTCAGGCTGCTGCGGTGCAGAGGACTCTCCGCCAGAGTCCACCTCCCTCCCTGTGGCAGTTGCTGATGTAGTGGCAACTGATGTAGTGGGCACACAGGGAGGTGTGGTAATGTAGTTGGCTATCTGGTGGAGGCATGTCAGTATGTCCCTATGCACGGCCGTGAGTTCATCAATTGTGTCCATTTTGCACTCCATCCGGGTCATGTGGGAGTCCATTCTGGCATGATGTGCAGCCTGCTGCTGTTGCATGTCCCTGAGGATCCCCACAACCTGGCCAAATCCTCCGGTGCTTTCCTGGTACGCATCGATGATGCGTCCCAACTGCGGATCTTCCTGCAGTCCAGCCCCATCTGCAGGCCGTGGCCTCACCCTGACCACCCTCACACCACCCCTGCCCACACGGGCAGGACCTGCCCTGGCAGGCACAGGCGACACTGGGCCCCTGTCTGTGTTGGCACTGGTGTTGTTGTCCGTCAGCTCTTGGGTGCCCTGTGTACCTGTGCCGTCGTTGTCCTGTTGCCTTGGTCTGGCTGTGTTGGCAGGGGTGATTGAGGTGTTTGCAGGTGGTCCAGGAGTGGTGGCAGGGTGTGCTGATGTTGCAGCTGCTGGGTCTGGGAGCGGGGCCACACCGGAGGTGCCAGGTTGTTCATCCTTGTCCGAAGAGGACATAGAGGCATCCACACCGGGGAGGTCAGGGTCATCCAGAGTCTGGGGCTGGGGCTGGGATTCGTCTTCTGTTCTTGCTGAGTCCACAGCATCCCCTGTGGGTGTAAGAGACACACAATGTATGTAATGTTTCTGCACACATCAACGGTTCGCACACATCAGTTGCCACTGCACATCATGATGAGTGTATTTACATTGCATTGTCCTACATTGTCAGTGACGGGTGTCTATTTTGGTTTGGCACAATGTCATTTGATGCTTGAGCATTTTGAGGGGCACGTAGGGCTGTGTGCATGTACATCTCATTTCATGATTGTTTGACTGTACATAGGCATTGCTACTCATGTGCCCTCATGTGCCTGACACAGGTGTGTCCCTCCTCTCAACATTTGTACTTTAACAATGACATACATGCACTTCCACTTGCAATGTGTAGCACGTTTGGACATTGTGTGCTGGCATTTGTGCTTGTATTTGTGAGTAACATTGTTGTGTCTGAACAACATGGTCACAGTACGGTATGGCTGCATTCACGGTGAAGATACTATTTTGTGGTGTGTGCCCCTAGTTCACATCTCATTTCACACATTGGATGGTGTTATCCGTAGCTGATGATGTTGGGGCAGTGTTCTGTGCGTGATGATGTCAGTTATGTGGTCAATGTCCTCCATGGTAAGGGGTATTCACAACGGCAGATCGCAGACTATCCCATGCTTATGAGAGCGGGCCAAAGGTCTGTGTGTTTGACTTATGCTGCTGTGAGTTGTATGCCTATTCCTGCCCAGGCCAGGTTGCTCCTTGTGTTGCAAGTGTCAATGGCAGTGAGGGGATTGTTGTGTGAGGGATGCAATCAACGCAGCACGATGTAGGAGTGGAATGCAGATCACCACAGTGCCTTGTGTAAATGACACCATGCTACGGTGCCAGCTTTGTTGCTGTGGCCATTCCATTCACTATCATGTGTCACCTGTGAATGGTGTATATGTGGTTTGGGGTGTGGCTTTTGGTATGTGCTATGCCTACTCCTCCCCAATTGTCATAGAGGGCACACACCTTCCCAACCAGGCCAGGGGCACCCCTGCCACACTGCAGGACCAGACAGTGAGAGGATACATTCAGTTGCGATGGCTGTCAGTGTGAAGGGGTTTGAGGGGCAAGTGCATTGGTGTGACTTGCAGCCCATTCATACGTCTGGCCAATGTGTCAGGCATCTCGCATGGGCATTTACTTTTTGTGTGAGTGGTCCCAAGGGGTGTATTTGTTCCTGCTGTGGAGGTGTGGGTATTTGCGGGATTGCTGGTATTTGGTGTACTTGCAGGCCCACCTTCTCCCACAGGGGCCAGCTAATCCCCCCTGTAGGATGCTTCCATTGCAGGGAGTCCAAGTTAAAGTTCTGGATGTCAGGCAGTGGTGTCCTGTTTGTTGGAGCACAAGTCCCAGTAGGGCCTTGTGCTCCCCACAGCAGAGCCCAGCGTCAGCCATATGGGCAGTACTTTCCCACTCCCTGTGAGGTGAACATAGTTCAGGGTGGACTTGATAGACCATGTGTGAGGGGGTCTGGTGTCTGTGACTACAACTTCCATCATGCTTTTGGCTACACCCACCCTCCCAGCATCCCTGACCTTCCTTCCTGTGACTCAGCTTCCCTATGAGGTGGTGTTACAGTGCTGGCAAGATGTCTGACAGTGGTGTCCTGGTGTTTGTATGAGCAGTACTCCCAACAGGGCCTTGTGCTCCCCACAGCAGAGCCCAGCGTCAGCCATCTGGGCAGTACTTTCCTACTCCCTGTGAGGTGAGCATGGTTCAGGGTGGGCTTGATGGGCCATGTGGGAGGGAGACCGTTGTCTGTGAGTGCAACTCCCATCATGCTTTTGGCTACACCCACCCTCCCAGCATCCCTGACCTTCCTTCCTGTGACTCAGCTTCCCTGTGAGGTGGTGTTACAGTGCTGGCAAGATGGCTGACAGTGGTGTCCTGGTGTTTGTATGAGCAGTACTCCCAACAGGGCCTTGTGCTTCCCACACAGAGCCCAGCGTCAGCCATCTGGGCAGTACTTTCCCACTCCCTGTGAGGTGAACATAGTTCAGGGTGGACTTGATGGACCATGTGTGAGGGGGTCTGTTGTCTGTGACTACAACTCCCATCATGCTTTTGGCTACACCCACCCTCCCAGCATCCCTGAACTTCCTTCCTGTGACTCTGCTTCCCTGTGAGGTGGTGTAACAGTGCTGACAAGATGGCTGACAGTGTTTGTTGGTGTTTAGGGCCAATGCCTTGCTGAATTTGTCGTTAGGTTTTTACATGTTATGACCTAGTTCGATATTACTCTGAGATAGCAGCTGTTGCGTTTGTGTCACTGGCATACACATCACAGATTTACATTTTTTCTGGCTTACTTTGTATTTGCTGGCGCTACTTGTTTCCAATGTCCCCTTGGCAGTGATGTGTGTGTGTTGCCACACAATATTGACTAGATTTGTTGTGTACTCACCAGGCTCTGGTATTCCTGTTAATCCATGGATGCCCTCCGGTGGGAGTATGGCCCGCACTTTCTCCTCCCAGGACGTGAAGTATGTTGGTTTTGCAGGTGGGCCACTGCCAGTGTGCTGGCTCAAGGCATGGTCTCTGCCTATGAGCTTCTTGACCCTCCTGCGCACATCATAATACCTGTTCTGGATGTCATCCTTTGTGCGCAGGCAAGGATTGTGCGTTCACCTTGTCGACGATCCTCTCCCACATCTTTGTTTTCTGTGACATGGGGGTCTGTTGGACCAAAGTTCCAAATAAATGTGGCTCTACTCGGAGTATTTCATCAACCAGGACTACCAACTCACTATCTGTGAACTTTGGATTCTTCTTTGGGGGCATGGTGCTGGGTGGTTGTGGTGGTTGATGTGTGTGTGAGGGTGTGAGTGAGGGTGAGTGGGTGTCAGTTTCTCTGGCTTGTTGTGAGTGTGTTTAGGAAGTGGTAATGGTGTGGATGTTGTGTGGTGGGTGAGGTGTGGGTGTTGCTCAGGGTACTGTGTAGTTGTCTCCTCAGCTGTCATGTGTTTGAAAATAGCAAAGGATCATGGGAGTGGATTTGGGCCTTTATGTGGGTGGAGTTGTGGGTGTGTCTTAGTCCCATGTTTTTTATTTTTTTATTTATTGGCTTTGTCATTGCTTGTTTGGTCCTTTTTTGGTCTTTTTTCCTTAGGTTTTGGTGGGCGTGATGGAGACGTTCATTTGACCGGGACGGACGCTGCCAGTGGCTCTTGCGGGATAATCCGAGTCTGTCACACTGACATTCTGCTGTGTTTCTTCGTTGGGGAACGAGTTGGACGCAAAGGAGTCTACTGTTTGGTAGTCACTGTTTTCTGTATGTCTCGGTCTTCCGGATTGTGCTCCGTGCGAGTCGCTCTCGTTTTACACGCATTGCATCGTATTACGCGGTTCGTACAGCGCGGGTCCGTGTCGGTCGCGTCCATTCCTGATGCGTGTTGGTGGGTGCGGTTCCAGGTCCGTTTACTAGCAAATCACTGTTTCCCGTACGGTTCGGTCGTGCGGCTTGTGTTCCGTACGAGTGGGTTGTAATTCACACGCATTGCATCGTACTGCGCGGGTCGTACGGCGCCGGTACGTGTCGGTCGGTCTCCATTCCAGGTCCGTGTCGGTCGGTACTGT